>CAJQUW010011615.1:132500-161084 GCA_907163375.1 Prostheceraeus crozeri
AGGTTCGAATCCTACCAGCCGCACATCTTTTGCATGGCAATTTGATCTATCGTTTATTTAATTTCATTGTTGTTAATTGCATTCACGACATGGTTTAAGATGCTTTGGTGGACAATCGATCCCCGCTACTTGCCTTAATGTCGGCGGTCACATTGTGACGTGTTATTTATTCATTGATTATTATTGCCTTGACAACTGATGTGTGGTGGTGAGGGTTTGATCCTGCCAATTGACAGAGTCGCGTAAGTGCTCGTAGCTCAGTTGGTTAGAGCGCAGGTCTAGTTAACCTTGGTCGTAGGTTCGAATCCTACCAGCCGCACATCTTTTGCATGGCAATTTGATCTATCTTTTATCTATTTTCATTGTTGTTAATTGCATTCACGACATGGTTTAAGATGCTTTGGTGGACAATCGATCCCCGCTACTTGCCTTAATGTCGGCGGTCACAATTGTGACGTGTTATTTATTCATTGATTATTATTGCCTTGACAACTGATGTGTGGTGGTGAGGGTTTGATCCTGCCAATTGACAGAGTCGCGTAAGTGGCTCGTAGCTCAGTTGGTTTTAGAGCGCAGGTCTAGTTAACCTTGGTCGTAGGTTCGAATCCTACCAGCCGCACATCTTTTGCATGGCAATTTGATCTATCGTTTATTTAATTTTATTGTTGTTAATTGCATTCACGACATGGTTTAAGATGCTTTGGTGGACAATCGATCCCCGCTACTTGCCTTAATGTCGGCGGTCACAATTGTGACGTGTTATTTATTCATTGATTATTATTGCCTTGACAACTGATGTGTGGTGGTGAGGGTTTGATCCTGCCAATTGACAGAGTCGCGTAAGTGGCTCGTAGCTCAGTTGGTTAGAGCGCAGGTCTAGTTAACCTTGGTCGTAGGTTCGAATCCTACCAGCCGCACATCTTTTGCATGGCAATTTGATCTATCGTTTATTTAATTTCATTGTTGTTAATTGCATTCACGACATGGTTTAAGATGCTTTGGTGGACAATCGATCACCGCTACTTGCCTTAATGTCGGCGGTCACAATTGTGACGTGTTATTTATTCATTGATTATTATTGCCTTGACAACTGATGTGTGGTGGTGAGGGTTTGATCCTGCCAATTGACAGAGTCGCGTAAGTGGCTCGTAGCTCAGTTGGTTAGAGCGCAGGTCTAGTTAACCTTGGTCGTAGGTTCGAATCCTACCAGCCGCACATCTTTTGCATGGCAATTTGATCTATCGTTTATTTAATTTCATTGTTGTTAATTGCATTCACGACATGGTTTAAGATGCTTTGGTGGACAATCGATCCCCGCTACTTGCCTTAATGTCGGCGGTCACAATTGTGACGTGTTATTTATTCATTGATTATTATTGCCTTGACAACTGATGTGTGGTGGTGAGGGTTTGATCTGCCAATTGACAGAGTCGCGTAAGTGGCTCGTAGCTCAGTTGGTTAGAGCGCAGGTCTAGTTAACCTTGGTCGTAGGTTCGAATCCTACCAGCCGCACATCTTTTGCATGGCAATTTGATCTATCGTTTATTTAATTTCATTGTTTGTTAATTGCATTCACGACATGGTTTAAGATGCTTTGGTGGACAATCGATCCCCGCTACTTGCCTTAATGTCGGCGGTCACAATTGTGACGTGTTATTTATTCATTGATTATTATTGCCTTGACAACTGATGTGTGGTGGTGAGGGTTTGATCCTGCCAATTGACAGAGTCGCGTAAGTGGCTCGTAGCTCAGTTGGTTAGAGCGCAGGTCTATTTAACCTTGGTCGTAGGTTCGAATCCTACCAGCCGCACATCTTTTGCATGGCAATTTGATCTATCGTTTATTTAATTTTATTGTTGTTAATTGCATTCACGACATGGTTTAAGATGCTTTGGTGGACAATCGATCCCCGCTACTTGCCTTAATGTCGGCGGTCACAATTGTGACGTGTTATTTATTCATTGATTATTATTGCCTTGACAACTGATGTGTGGTGGTGAGGGTTTGATCCTGCCAATTGACAGAGTCGCGTAAGTGGCTCGTAGCTCAGTTGGTTAGAGCACAGGTCTAGTTAACCTTGTCGTAGGTTCGAATCCTACCAGCCGCACATCTTTTGCATGGCAATTTGATCTATCGTTTATTTAATTTCATTGTTGTTAATTGCATTCACGACATGGTTTAAGATGCTTTGGTGGACAATCGATCCCCGCTACTTGCCTTAATGTCGGCGGTCACAATTGTGACGTGTTATTTATTCATTGATTATTATTGCCTTGACAACTGATGTGTGGTGGTGAGGGTTTGATCCTGCCAATTGACAGAGTCGCGTAAAGTGGCTCGTAGCTCAGTTGGTTAGAGCGCAGGTCTAGTTAACCTTGGTCGTAGGTTCGAATCCTACAGCCGCACATCTTTTGCATGGCAATTTGATCTATCGTTTATTTAATTTCATTGTTGTTAATTGCATTCACGACATGGTTTAAGATGCTTTGGTGGACAATCGATCCCCGCTACTTGCCTTAATGTCGGCGGTCACAATTGTGACGTGTTATTTATTCATTGATTATTATTGCCTTGACATATGATGTGTGGTGGTGAGGGTTTGATCCTGCCAATTGACAGAGTCGCGTAAGTGGCTCGTAGCTCAGTTGGTTAGAGCGCAGGTCTAGTTAACCTTGGTCGTAGGTTCGAATCCTACCAGCCGCACATCTTTTGCATGGCAATTTGATCTATCGTTTATTTAATTTCATTGTTGTTAATTGCATTCACGACATGGTTTAAGATGCTTTGGTGGACAATCGATCCCCGCTACTTGCCTTAATGTCGGCGGTCACAATTGTGACGTGTTATTTATTCATTGATTATTATTGCCTTGACAACTGATGTGTGGTGGTGAGGGTTTGATCCTGCCAATTGACAGAGTCGCGTAAGTGGCTCGTAGCTCAGTTGGTTAGAGCGCAGGTCTAGTTTAACCTTGGTCGTAGGTTCGAATCCTACCAGCCGCACATCTTTTGCATGGCAATTTGATCTATCGTTTATTTAATTTCATTGTTGTTAATTGCATTCACGACATGGTTTAAGATGCTTTGGTGGACAATCGATCCCCGCTACTTGCCTTAATGTCGGCGGTCACAATTGTGACGTGTTATTTATTCATTGATTATTATTGCCTTGACAACTGATGTGTGGTGGTGAGGGTTTGATCCTGCCAATTGACAGAGTCGCGTAAGTGGCTCGTAGCTCAGTTGGTTAGAGCGCAGGTCTAGTTAACCTTGGTCGTAGGTTCGAATCCTACCAGCCGCACATCTTTTGCATGGCAATTTGATCTATCGTTTATTTAATTTCATTGTTGTTAATTGCATTCACGACATGGTTTAAGATGCTTTGGTGGACAATCGATCCCCGCTACTTGCCTTAATGTCGGCGGTCACAATTGTGACGTGTTATTTATTCATTGATTATTATTGCCTTGACAACTGATGTGTGGTGGTGAGGGTTTGATCCTGCCAATTGACAGAGTCGCGTAAGTGGCTCGTAGCTCAGTTGGTTAGAGCGCAGGTCTAGTTAACCTTGGTCGTAGGTTCGAATCCTACCAGCCGCACATCTTTTGCATGGCAATTTGATCTATCGTTTATTTAATTTCATTGTTGTTAATTGCATTCACGACATGGTTTAAGATGCTTTGGTGGACAATCGATCCCCGCTACTTGCCTTAATGTCGGCGGTCACAATTGTGACGTGTTATTTATTCATTGATTATTATTGCCTTGACAACTGATGTGTGGTGGTGAGGGTTTGATCCTCCAAACTGACAGAGTCGCGTAAGTGGCTCGTAGCTCAGTTGTTTAGAGCACAGGTCTAGTTAACCTTGGTCGTAGGTTCGAATCCTACCAGCCGCACATCTTTTGCATGGCAATTTGATCTATCGTTTCTTTTAATTTCATTGTTGTTAATTGCATTCACGACATGGTTTAAGATGCTTTGGTGGACAATCGATCCCCGCTACTTGCCTTAATGTCGGCGGTCACAATTGTGACGTGTTATTTATTCATTGATTATTATTGCCTTGACAACTGATGTGTGGTGGTGAGGGTTTGATCCTGCCAATTGACAGAGTCGCGTAAGTGGCTCGTAGCTCAGTTGGTTAGAGCGCAGGTCTAGTTAACCTTGGTCGTAGGTTCGAATCCTACCAGCCGCACATCTTTTGCATGGCAATTTGATCTATCGTTTATTTAATTTCATTGTTGTTAATGCATTCACGACATGGTTTAAGATGCTTTGGTGGACAATCGATCCCCGCTACTTGCCTTAATGTCGGCGGTCACAATTGTGACGTGTTATTTATTCATTGATTATTATTGCCTTGACAACTGATGTGTGGTGGTGAGGGTTTGATCCTGCCAATTGACAGAGTCGCGTAAGTGGCTCGTAGCTCAGTTGGTGTTAGAGCGCAGGTCTAGTTAACCTTGGTCGTAGGTTCGAATCCTACCAGCCGCACATCTTTTGCATGGCAATTTGATCTATCGTTTATTTAATTTCATTGTTGTTAATTGCATTCACGACATGGTTTAAGATGCTTTGGTGGACAATCGATCCCCGCTACTTGCCTTAATGTCGGCGGTCACAATTGTGACGTGTTATTTATTCATTGATTATTATTGCCTTGACAACTGATGTGTGGTGGTGAGGGTTTGATCCTGCCAATTGACAGAGTCGCGTAAGTGGCTCGTAGCTCAGTTGGTTAGAGCACAGGTCTAGTTAACCTTGGTCGTAGGTTCGAATCCTACCAGCCGCACATCTTTTGCATGGCAATTTGATCTATCGTTTATTTAATTTCATTGTTGTTAATTGCATTCACGACATGGTTTAAGATGCTTTGGTGGACAATCGATCCCCGCTACTTGCCTTAATGTCGGCGGTCACAATTGTGACGTGTTATTTATTCATTGATTATTATTGCCTTGACAACTGATGTGTGGTGGTGAGGGTTTGATCCTGCCAATTGACAGAGTCGCGTAAGTGGCTCGTAGCTCAGTTGGTTAGAGCACAGGTCTAGTTAACCTTGGTCGTAGGTTCGAATCCTACCAGCCGCACATCTTTTGCTGTTTATTTAATTTCATTGTTGTTAATTGCATTCACGACATGGCTTAAGATGCTTTGGTGGACAATCGATCCCCGCTACTTGCCTTAATGTCGGCGGTCACAATTGTGACGTGTTATTTATTCATTGATTATTATTGCCTTGACAACTGATGTGTGGTGGTGAGGGTTTGATCCTGCCAATTGACAGAGTCGCGTAAGTGGCTCGTAGCTCAGTTGGTTAGAGCGCAGGTCTAGTTAACCTTGGTCGTAGGTTCGAATCCTACAAGCCGCACATCTTTTGCATGGCAATTTGATCTATTGTTTATTTAATTTCATTGTTGTTAATTGCATTCACGACATGGCTTAAGATGCTTTGGTGGACAATCGATCCCCGCTACTTGCCTTAATGTCGGCGGTCACAATTGTGACGTGTTATTTATTCATTGATTATTATTGCCTTGACAACTGATGTGTGGTGGTGAGGGTTTGATCCTGCCAATTGACAGAGTCGCGTAAGTGGCTCGTAGCTCAGTTGGTTAGAGCACAGGTCTAGTTAACCTTGGTCGTAGGTTCGAATCCTACCAGCCGCACATCTTTTGCATGGCAATTTGATCTATCGTTTATTTAATTTCATTGTTGTTAATTGCATTCACGACATGGTTTAAGATGCTTTGGTGGACAATCGATCCCCGCTACTTGCCTTAATGTCGGCGGTCACAATTGTGACGTGTTATTTATCCATTGATTATTATTGCCTTGACAACTGATGTGTGGTGGTGAGGGTTTGATCCTGCCAATTGACAGAGTCGCGTAAGTGGCTCGTAGCTCAGTTGGTTAGAGCACAGGTCTAGTTAACCTTGGTCGTAGGTTCGAATCCTACCAGCCGCACATCTTTTGCATGGCAATTTGATCTATTGTTTATTTAATTTCATTGTTGTTAATTGCATTCACGACATGGCTTAAGATGCTTTGGTGGACAATCGATCCCCGCTACTTGCCTTAATGTCGGCGGTCACAATTGTGACGTGTTATTTATCAATTGATTATTATTGCCTTGACAACTGATGTGTGGTGGTGAGGGTTTGATCCTGCCAATTGACAGAGTCGCGTAAGTGGCTCGTAGCTCAGTTGGTTAGAGCACAGGTCTAGTTAACCTTGGTCGTAGGTTCGAATCCTACCAGCCGCACATCTTTTGCATGGCAATTTGATCTATCGTTTATTTAATTTCATTGTTGTTAATTGCATTCACGACATGGCTTAAGATGCTTTGGTGGACAATCGATCCCCGCTACTTGCCTTAATGTCGGCGGTCACAATTGTGACGTGTTATTTATCCATTGATTATTATTGCCTTGACAACTGATGTGTGGTGGTGAGGGTTTGATCCTGCCAATTGACAGAGTCGCGTAAGTGGCTCGTAGCTCAGGTGGTTAGAGCACAGGTCTAGTTAACCTTGGTCGTAGGTTCGAATCCTACCAGCCGCACATCTTTTGCATGGCAATTTGATCTATCGTTTATTTAATTTCATTGTTGTTAATTGCATTCACGACATGGCTTAAGATGCTTTGGTGGACAATCGATCCCCGCTACTTGCCTTAATGTCGGCGGTCACAATTGTGACGTGTTATTTATTCATTGATTATTATTGCCTTGACAACTGATGTGTGGTGGTGAGGGTTTGATCCTGCCAATTGACAGAGTCGCGTAAGTGGCTCGTAGCTCAGTTGGTTAGAGCGCAGGTCTAGTTAACCTTGGTCGTAGGTTCGAATCCTACCAGCCGCACATCTTTTGCATGGCAATTTGATCTATTGTTTATTTAATTTCATTGTTGTTAATTGCATTCACGACATGGCTTAAGATGCTTTGGTGGACAATCGATCCCCGCTACTTGCCTTAATGTCGGCCGTCGCAATTGTGACGTGTTATTTATCCATTGATTATTATTGCCTTGACAAATGATGTGTGGTGGTGAGGGTTTGATCCTGCCAATTGACAGAGTCGCGTAAGTGGCTCGTAGCTCAGTTGGTTAGAGCACAGGTCTAGTTAACCTTGGTCGTAGGTTCGAATCCTACCAGCCGCACATCTTTTGCATGGCAATTTGATCTATTGTTTATTTAATTTCATTGTTGTTAATTGCATTCACGACATGGCTTAAGATGCTTTGGTGGACAATCGATCCCCGCTACTTGCCTTAATGTCGGCGGTCACAATTGTGACGTGTTATTTATTCATTGATTATTATTGCCTTGACAACTGATGTGTGGTGGTGAGGGTTTGATCCTGCCAATTGACAGAGTCGCGTAAGTGGCTCGTAGCTCAGTTGGTTAGAGCACAGGTCTAGTTAACCTTGGTCGTAGGTTCGAATCCTACCAGCCGCACATCTTTTGCATGGCAATTTGATCTATCGTTTATTTAATTTCATTGTTGTTAATTGCATTCACGACATGGCTTAAGATGCTTTGGTGGACAATCGATTCCCGCTACTTGCCTTAATGTCGGCGGTCACAATTGTGACGTGTTATTTATCCATTGATTATTATTGCCTTGACAACTGATGTGTGGTGGTGAGGGTTTGATCCTGCCAATTGACAGAGTCGCGTAAGTGGCTCGTAGCTCAGTTGGTTAGAGCACAGGTCTAGTTAACCTTGGTCGTAGGTTCGAATCCTACCAGCCGCACATCTTTTGCATGGCAATTTGATCTATTGTTTATTTAATTTCATTGTTGTTAATTGCATTCACGACATGGCTTAAGATGCTTTGGTGGACAATCGATCCCCGCTACTTGCCTTAATGTCGGCGGTCACAATTGTGACGTGTTATTTATTCATTGATTATTATTGCCTTGACAACTGATGTGTGGTGGTGAGGGTTTGATCCTGCCAATTGACAGAGTCGCGTAAGTGGCTCGTAGCTCAGTTGGTTAGAGCACAGGTCTAGTTAACCTTGGTCGTAGGTTCGAATCCTACCAGCCGCACATCTTTTGCATGGCAATTTGATCTATCGTTTATTTAATTTCATTGTTGTTAATTGCATTCACGACATGGTTTAAGATGCTTTGGTGGACAATCGATCCCCGCTACTTGCCTTAATGTCGGCGGTCACAATTGTGACGTGTTATTTATCCATTGATTATTATTGCCTTGACAACTGATGTGTGGTGGTGAGGGTTTGATCCTGCCAATTGACAGAGTCGCGTAAGTGGCTCGTAGCTCAGTTGGTTAGAGCACAGGTCTAGTTAACCTTGGTCGTAGGTTCGAATCCTACCAGCCGCACATCTTTTGCATGGCAATTTGATCTATCGTTTATTTAATTTCATTGTTGTTAATTGCATTCACGACATGGCTTAAGATGCTTTGGTGGACAATCGATCCCCGCTACTTGCCTTAATGTCGGCGGTCACAATTGTGACGTGTTATTTATCCATTGATTATTATTGCCTTGACAACTGATGTGTGGTGGTGAGGGTTTGATCCTGCCAATTGACAGAGTCGCGTAAGTGGCTCGTAGCTCAGTTGGTTAGAGCACAGGTCTAGTTAACCTTGGTCGTAGGTTCGAATCCTACCAGCCGCACATCTTTTGCATGGCAATTTGATCTATCGTTTTATTTAATATCATTGTTGTTAATTGCATTCACGACATGGCTTAAGATGCTTTGGTGGACAATCGATACCCGCTACTTGCCTTAATGTCGGCGGTCACAATTGTGACGTGTTATTTATCCATTGATTATTATTGCCTTGACAACTGATGTGTGGTGGTGAGGGTTTGATCCTGCCAATTGACGGAGTCGCGTAAGTGGCTCGTAGCTCAGGTGGTTAGAGCACAGGTCTAGTTAACCTTGGTCGTAGGTTCGAATCCTACCAGCCGCACATCTTTTGCATGGCAATTTGATCTATTGTTTATTTAATTTCATTGTTGTTAATTGCATTCACGACATGGCTTAAGATGCTTTGGTGGACAATCGATCCCCGCTACTTGCCTTAATGTCGGCGGTCACAATTGTGACGTGTTATTTATCCATTGATTATTATTGCCTTGACAACTGATGTGTGGTGGTGAGGGTTTGATCCTGCCAATTGACAGAGTCGCGTAAGTGGCTCGTAGCTCAGGTGGTTAGAGCACAGGTCTAGTTAACCTTGGTCGTAGGTTCGAATCCTACCAGCCGCACATCTTTTGCATGGCAATTTGATCTATTGTTTATTTAATTTCATTGTTGTTAATTGCATTCACGACATGGCTTAAGATGCTTTGGTGGACAATCGATCCCCGCTACTTGCCTTAATGTCGGCGGTCACAATTGTGACGTGTTATTTATTCATTGATTATTATTGCCTTGACAACTGATGTGTGGTGGTGAGGGTTTGATCCTGCCAATTGACAGAGTCGCGTAAGTGGCTCGTAGCTCAGGTGGTTAGAGCACAGGTCTAGTTAACCTTGGTCGTAGGTTCGAATCCTACCAGCCGCACATCTTTTGCATGGCAATTTGATCTATTGTTTATTTAATTTCATTGTTGTTAATTGCATTCACGACATGGCTTAAGATGCTTTGGTGGACAATCGATCCCCGCTACTTGCCTTAATGTCGGCGGTCACAATTGTGACGTGTTATTTATCCATTGATTATTATTGCCTTGACAACTGATGTGTGGTGGTGAGGGTTTGATCCTGCCAACTGACAGAGTCGCGTAAGTGGCTCGTAGCTCAGGTGGTTAGAGCACAGGTCTAGTTAACCTTGGTCGTAGGTTCGAATCCTACCAGCCGCACATCTTTTGCATGGCAATTTGATCTATTGTTTATTTAATTTCATTGTTGTTAATTGCATTCACGACATGGCTTAAGATGCTTTGGTGGACAATCGATCCTCGCTACTTGCCTTAATGTCGGCGGTCACAATTGTGACGTGTTATTTATCCATTGATTATTATTGCCTTGACAACTGATGTGTGGTGGTGAGGGTTTGATCCTGCCAATTGACAGAGTCGCGTAAGTGGCTCGTAGCTCAGGTGGTTAGAGCACAGGTCTAGTTAACCTTGGTCGTAGGTTCGAATCCTACCAGCCGCACATCTTTTGCATGGCAATTTGATCTATTGTTTATTTAATTTCATTGTTGTTAATTGCATTCACGACATGGCTTAAGATGCTTTGGTGGACAATCGATCCCCGCTACTTGCCTTAATGTCGGCGGTCACAATTGTGACGTGTTATTTATCCATTGATTATTATTGCCTTGACAACTGATGTGTGGTGGTGAGGGTTTGATCCTGCCAATGGACAGAGTCGCGTAAGTGGCTCGTAGCTCAGGTGGTTAGAGCACAGGTCTAGTTAACCTTGGTCGTAGGTTCGAATCCTACCAGCCGCACATCTTTTGCATGGCAATTTGATCTATCGTTTATTTAATTTCATTGTTGTTAATTGCATTCACGACATGGCTTAAGATGCTTTGGTGGACAATCGATCCCCGCTACTTGCCTTAATGTCGGCGGTCACAATTGTGACGTGTTATTTATCCATTGATTATTATTGCCTTGACAACTGATGTGTGGTGGTGAGGGTTTGATCCTGCCAACTGACAGAGTCGCGTAAGTGGCTCGTAGCTCAGGTGGTTAGAGCACAGGTCTAGTTAACCTTGGTCGTAGGTTCGAATCCTACCAGCCGCACATCTTTTGCATGGCAATTTGATCTATTGTTTATTTAATTTCATTGTTGTTAATTGCATTCACGACATGGCTTAAGATGCTTTGGTGGACAATCGATCCCCGCTACTTGCCTTAATGTCGGCGGTCACAATTGTGACGTGTTATTTATCCATTGATTATTATTGCCTTGACAACTGATGTGTGGTGGTGAGGGTTTGATCCTGCCAACTGACAGAGTCGCGTAAGTGGCTCGTAGCTCAGGTGGTTAGAGCACAGGTCTAGTTAACCTTGGTCGTAGGTTCGAATCCTACCAGCCGCACATCTTTTGCATGGCAATTTGATCTATTGTTTATTTAATTTCATTGTTGTTAATTGCATTCACGACATGGCTTAAGATGCTTTGGTGGACAATCGATCCCCGCTACTTGCCTTAATGTCGGCGGTCACAATTGTGACGTGTTATTTATCCATTGATTATTATTGCCTTGACAACTGATGTGTGGTGGTGAGGGTTTGATCCTGCCAACTGACAGAGTCGCGTAAGTGGCTCGTAGCTCAGGTGGTTAGAGCACAGGTCTAGTTAACCTTGGTCGTAGGTTCGAATCCTACCAGCCGCACATCTTTTGCATGGCAATTTGATCTATTGTTTATTTAATTTCATTGTTGTTAATTGCATTCACGACATGGCTTAAGATGCTTTGGTGGACAATCGATCCCCGCTACTTGCCTTAATGTCGGCGGTCACAATTGTGACGTGTTATTTATCCATTGATTATTATTGCCTTGACAACTGATGTGTGGTGGTGAGGGTTTGATCCTGCCAACTGACAGAGTCGCGTAAGTGGCTCGTAGCTCAGGTGGTTAGAGCACAGGTCTAGTTAACCTTGGTCGTAGGTTCGAATCCTACCAGCCGCACATCTTTTGCATGGCAATTTGATCTATTGTTTATTTAATTTCATTGTTGTTAATTGCATTCACGACATGGCTTAAGATGCTTTGGTGGACAATCGATCCCGCTACTTGCCTTAATGTCGGCGGTCACAATTGTGACGTGTTATTTATCCATTGATTATTATTGCCTTGACAACTGATGTGTGGTGGTGAGGGTTTGATCCTGCCAACTGACAGAGTCGCGTAAGTGGCTCGTAGCTCAGGTGGTTAGAGCACAGGTCTAGTTAACCTTGGTCGTAGGTTCGAATCCTACCAGCCGCACATCTTTTGCATGGCAATTTGATCTATTGTTTATTTAATTTCATTGTTGTTAATTGCATTCACGACATGGCTTAAGATGCTTTGGTGGACAATCGATCCCCGCTACTTGCCTTAATGTCGGCGGTCACAATTGTGACGTGTTATTTATCCATTGATTATTATTGCCTTGACAACTGATGTGTGGTGGTGAGGGTTTGATCCTGCCAACTGACAGAGTCGCGTAAGTGGCTCGTAGCTCAGGTGGTTAGAGCACAGGTCTAGTTAACCTTGGTCGTAGGTTCGAATCCTACCAGCCGCACATCTTTTGCATGGCAATTTGATCTATTGTTTATTTAATTTCATTGTTGTTAATTGCATTCACGACATGGCTTAAGATGCTTTGGTGGACAATCGATCCCCGCTACTTGCCTTAATGTCGGCGGTCACAATTGTGACGTGTTATTTATCCATTGATTATTATTGCCTTGACAACTGATGTGTGGTGGTGAGGGTTTGATCCTGCCAACTGACAGAGTCGCGTAAGTGGCTCGTAGCTCAGGTGGTTAGAGCACAGGTCTAGTTAACCTTGGTCGTAGGTTCGAATCCTACCAGCCGCACATCTTTTGCATGGCAATTTGATCTATTGTTTATTTAATTTCATTGTTGTTAATTGCATTCACGACATGGCTTAAGATGCTTTGGTGGACAATCGATCCCCGCTACTTGCCTTAATGTCGGCGGTCACAATTGTGACGTGTTATTTATCCATTGATTATTATTGCCTTGACAACTGATGTGTGGTGGTGAGGGTTTGATCCTGCCAACTGACAGAGTCGCGTAAGTGGCTCGTAGCTCAGGTGGTTAGAGCACAGGTCTAGTTAACCTTGGTCGTAGGTTCGAATCCTACCAGCCGCACATCTTTTGCATGGCAATTTGATCTATTGTTTATTTAATTTCATTGTTGTTAATTGCATTCACGACATGGCTTAAGATGCTTTGGTGGACAATCGATCCCCGCTACTTGCCTTAATGTCGGCGGTCACAATTGTGACGTGTTATTTATCCATTGATTATTATTGCCTTGACAACTGATGTGTGGTGGTGAGGGTTTGATCCTGCCAACTGACAGAGTCGCGTAAGTGGCTCGTAGCTCAGGTGGTTAGAGCACAGGTCTAGTTAACCTTGGTCGTAGGTTCGAATCCTACCAGCCGCACATCTTTTGCATGGCAATTTGATCTATTGTTTATTTAATTTCATTGTTGTTAATTGCATTCACGACATGGCTTAAGATGCTTTGGTGGACAATCGATCCCCGCTACTTGCCTTAATGTCGGCGGTCACAATTGTGACGTGTTATTTATCCATTGATTATTATTGCCTTGACAACTGATGTGTGGTGGTGAGGGTTTGATCCTGCCAACTGACAGAGTCGCGTAAGTGGCTCGTAGCTCAGGTGGTTAGAGCACAGGTCTAGTTAACCTTGGTCGTAGGTTCGAATCCTACCAGCCGCACATCTTTTGCATGGCAATTTGATCTATTGTTTATTTAATTTCATTGTTGTTAATTGCATTCACGACATGGCTTAAGATGCTTTGGTGGACAATCGATCCCCGCTACTTGCCTTAATGTCGGCGGTCACAATTGTGACGTGTTATTTATCCATTGATTATTATTGCCTTGACAACTGATGTGTGGTGGTGAGGGTTTGATCCTGCCAACTGACAGAGTCGCGTAAGTGGCTCGTAGCTCAGGTGGTTAGAGCACAGGTCTAGTTAACCTTGGTCGTAGGTTCGAATCCTACCAGCCGCACATCTTTTGCATGGCAATTTGATCTATTGTTTATTTAATTTCATTGTTGTTAATTGCATTCACGACATGGCTTAAGATGCTTTGGTGGACAATCGATCCCCGCTACTTGCCTTAATGTCGGCGGTCACAATTGTGACGTGTTATTTATCCATTGATTATTATTGCCTTGACAACTGATGTGTGGTGGTGAGGGTTTGATCCTGCCAACTGACAGAGTCGCGTAAGTGGCTCGTAGCTCAGGTGGTTAGAGCACAGGTCTAGTTAACCTTGGTCGTAGGTTCGAATCCTACCAGCCGCACATCTTTTGCATGGCAATTTGATCTATTGTTTATTTAATTTCATTGTTGTTAATTGCATTCACGACATGGCTTAAGATGCTTTGGTGGACAATCGATCCCCGCTACTTGCCTTAATGTCGGCGGTCACAATTGTGACGTGTTATTTATCCATTGATTATTATTGCCTTGACAACTGATGTGTGGTGGTGAGGGTTTGATCCTGCCAACTGACAGAGTCGCGTAAGTGGCTCGTAGCTCAGGTGGTTAGAGCACAGGTCTAGTTAACCTTGGTCGTAGGTTCGAATCCTACCAGCCGCACATCTTTTGCATGGCAATTTGATCTATTGTTTATTTAATTTCATTGTTGTTAATTGCATTCACGACATGGCTTAAGATGCTTTGGTGGACAATCGATCCCCGCTACTTGCCTTAATGTCGGCGGTCACAATTGTGACGTGTTATTTATCCATTGATTATTATTGCCTTGACAACTGATGTGTGGTGGTGAGGGTTTGATCCTGCCAACTGACAGAGTCGCGTAAGTGGCTCGTAGCTCAGGTGGTTAGAGCACAGGTCTAGTTAACCTTGGTCGTAGGTTCGAATCCTACCAGCCGCACATCTTTTGCATGGCAATTTGATCTATTGTTTATTTAATTTCATTGTTGTTAATTGCATTCACGACATGGCTTAAGATGCTTTGGTGGACAATCGATCCCCGCTACTTGCCTTAATGTCGGCGGTCACAATTGTGACGTGTTATTTATCCATTGATTATTATTGCCTTGACAACTGATGTGTGGTGGTGAGGGTTTGATCCTGCCAACTGACAGAGTCGCGTAAGTGGCTCGTAGCTCAGGTGGTTAGAGCACAGGTCTAGTTAACCTTGGTCGTAGGTTCGAATCCTACCAGCCGCACATCTTTTGCATGGCAATTTGATCTATTGTTTATTTAATTTCATTGTTGTTAATTGCATTCACGACATGGCTTAAGATGCTTTGGTGGACAATCGATCCCCGCTACTTGCCTTAATGTCGGCGGTCACAATTGTGACGTGTTATTTATCCATTGATTATTATTGCCTTGACAACTGATGTGTGGTGGTGAGGGTTTGATCCTGCCAACTGACAGAGTCGCGTAAGTGGCTCGTAGCTCAGGTGGTTAGAGCACAGGTCTAGTTAACCTTGGTCGTAGGTTCGAATCCTACCAGCCGCACATCTTTTGCATGGCAATTTGATCTATTGTTTATTTAATTTCATTGTTGTTAATTGCATTCACGACATGGCTTAAGATGCTTTGGTGGACAATCGATCCCCGCTACTTGCCTTAATGTCGGCGGTCACAATTGTGACGTGTTATTTATCCATTGATTATTATTGCCTTGACAACTGATGTGTGGTGGTGAGGGTTTGATCCTGCCAACTGACAGAGTCGCGTAAGTGGCTCGTAGCTCAGGTGGTTAGAGCACAGGTCTAGTTAACCTTGGTCGTAGGTTCGAATCCTACCAGCCGCACATCTTTTGCATGGCAATTTGATCTATTGTTTATTTAATTTCATTGTTGTTAATTGCATTCACGACATGGCTTAAGATGCTTTGGTGGACAATCGATCCCCGCTACTTGCCTTAATGTCGGCGGTCACAATTGTGACGTGTTATTTATCCATTGATTATTATTGCCTTGACAACTGATGTGTGGTGGTGAGGGTTTGATCCTGCCAACTGACAGAGTCGCGTAAGTGGCTCGTAGCTCAGGTGGTTAGAGCACAGGTCTAGTTAACCTTGGTCGTAGGTTCGAATCCTACCAGCCGCACATCTTTTGCATGGCAATTTGATCTATTGTTTATTTAATTTCATTGTTGTTAATTGCATTCACGACATGGCTTAAGATGCTTTGGTGGACAATCGATCCCCGCTACTTGCCTTAATGTCGGCGGTCACAATTGTGACGTGTTATTTATCCATTGATTATTATTGCCTTGACAACTGATGTGTGGTGGTGAGGGTTTGATCCTGCCAACTGACAGAGTCGCGTAAGTGGCTCGTAGCTCAGGTGGTTAGAGCACAGGTCTAGTTAACCTTGGTCGTAGGTTCGAATCCTACCAGCCGCACATCTTTTGCATGGCAATTTGATCTATTGTTTATTTAATTTCATTGTTGTTAATTGCATTCACGACATGGCTTAAGATGCTTTGGTGGACAATCGATCCCCGCTACTTGCCTTAATGTCGGCGGTCACAATTGTGACGTGTTATTTATCCATTGATTATTATTGCCTTGACAACTGATGTGTGGTGGTGAGGGTTTGATCCTGCCAACTGACAGAGTCGCGTAAGTGGCTCGTAGCTCAGGTGGTTAGAGCACAGGTCTAGTTAACCTTGGTCGTAGGTTCGAATCCTACCAGCCGCACATCTTTTGCATGGCAATTTGATCTATTGTTTATTTAATTTCATTGTTGTTAATTGCATTCACGACATGGCTTAAGATGCTTTGGTGGACAATCGATCCACGCTACTTGCCTTAATGTCGGCGGTCACAATTGTGACGTGTTATTTATCCATTGATTATTATTGCCTTGACAACTGATGTGTGGTGGTGAGGGTTTGATCCTGCCAACTGACAGAGTCGCGTAAGTGGCTCGTAGCTCAGGTGGTTAGAGCACAGGTCTAGTTAACCTTGGTCGTAGGTTCGAATCCTACCAGCCGCACATCTTTTGCATGGCAATTTGATCTATTGTTTATTTAATTTCATTGTTGTTAATTGCATTCACGACATGGCTTAAGATGCTTTGGTGGACAATCGATCCCCGCTACTTGCCTTAATGTCGGCGGTCACAATTGTGACGTGTTATTTATCCATTGATTATTATTGCCTTGACAACTGATGTGTGGTGGTGAGGGTTTGATCCTGCCAACTGACAGAGTCGCGTAAGTGGCTCGTAGCTCAGGTGGTTAGAGCACAGGTCTAGTTAACCTTGGTCGTAGGTTCGAATCCTACCAGCCGCACATCTTTTGCATGGCAATTTGATCTATTGTTTATTTAATTTCATTGTTGTTAATTGCATTCACGACATGGCTTAAGATGCTTTGGTGGACAATCGATCCCCGCTACTTGCCTTAATGTCGGCGGTCACAATTGTGACGTGTTATTTATCCATTGATTATTATTGCCTTGACAACTGATGTGTGGTGGTGAGGGTTTGATCCTGCCAACTGACAGAGTCGCGTAAGTGGCTCGTAGCTCAGGTGGTTAGAGCACAGGTCTAGTTAACCTTGGTCGTAGGTTCGAATCCTACCAGCCGCACATCTTTTGCATGGCAATTTGATCTATTGTTTATTTAATTTCATTGTTGTTAATTGCATTCACGACATGGCTTAAGATGCTTTGGTGGACAATCGATCCCCGCTACTTGCCTTAATGTCGGCGGTCACAATTGTGACGTGTTATTTATCCATTGATTATTATTGCCTTGACAACTGATGTGTGGTGGTGAGGGTTTGATCCTGCAACTGACAGAGTCGCGTAAGTGGCTCGTAGCTCAGGTGGTTAGAGCACAGGTCTAGTTAACCTTGGTCGTAGGTTCGAATCCTACCAGCCGCACATCTTTTGCATGGCAATTTGATCTATTGTTTATTTAATTTCATTGTTGTTAATTGCATTCACGACATGGCTTAAGATGCTTTGGTGGACAATCGATCCCCGCTACTTGCCTTAATGTCGGCGGTCACAATTGTGACGTGTTATTTATCCATTGATTATTATTGCCTTGACAACTGATGTGTGGTGGTGAGGGTTTGATCCTGCCAACTGACAGAGTCGCGTAAGTGGCTCGTAGCTCAGGTGGTTAGAGCACAGGTCTAGTTAACCTTGGTCGTAGGTTCGAATCCTACCAGCCGCACATCTTTTGCATGGCAATTTGATCTATTGTTTATTTAATTTCATTGTTGTTAATTGCATTCACGACATGGCTTAAGATGCTTTGGTGGACAATCGATCCCCGCTACTTGCCTTAATGTCGGCGGTCACAATTGTGACGTGTTATTTATCCATTGATTATTATTGCCTTGACAACTGATGTGTGGTGGTGAGGGTTTGATCCTGCCAACTGACAGAGTCGCGTAAGTGGCTCGTAGCTCAGGTGGTTAGAGCACAGGTCTAGTTAACCTTGGTCGTAGGTTCGAATCCTACCAGCCGCACATCTTTTGCATGGCAATTTGATCTATTGTTTATTTAATTTCATTGTTGTTAATTGCATTCACGACATGGCTTAAGATGCTTTGGTGGACAATCGATCCCCGCTACTTGCCTTAATGTCGGCGGTCACAATTGTGACGTGTTATTTATCCATTGATTATTATTGCCTTGACAACTGATGTGTGGTGGTGAGGGTTTGATCCTGCCAACTGACAGAGTCGCGTAAGTGGCTCGTAGCTCAGGTGGTTAGAGCACAGGTCTAGTTAACCTTGGTCGTAGGTTCGAATCCTACCAGCCGCACATCTTTTGCATGGCAATTTGATCTATTGTTTATTTAATTTCATTGTTGTTAATTGCATTCACGACATGGCTTAAGATGCTTTGGTGGACAATCGATCCCCTCTACTTGCCTTAATGTCGGCGGTCACAATTGTGACGTGTTATTTATCCATTGATTATTATTGCCTTGACAACTGATGTGTGGTGGTGAGGGTTTGATCCTGCCAACTGACAGAGTCGCGTAAGTGGCTCGTAGCTCAGGTGGTTAGAGCACAGGTCTAGTTAACCTTGGTCGTAGGTTCGAATCCTACCAGCCGCACATCTTTTGCATGGCAATTTGATCTATTGTTTATTTAATTTCATTGTTGTTAATTGCATTCACGACATGGCTTAAGATGCTTTGGTGGACAATCGATCCCCGCTACTTGCCTTAATGTCGGCGGTCACAATTGTGACGTGTTATTTATCCATTGATTATTATTGCCTTGACAACTGATGTGTGGTGGTGAGGGTTTGATCCTGCCAACTGACAGAGTCGCGTAAGTGGCTCGTAGCTCAGGTGGTTAGAGCACAGGTCTAGTTAACCTTGGTCGTAGGTTCGAATCCTACCAGCCGCACATCTTTTGCATGGCAATTTGATCTATTGTTTATTTAATTTCATTGTTGTTAATTGCATTCACGACATGGCTTAAGATGCTTTGGTGGACAATCGATCCCCGCTACTTGCCTTAATGTCGGCGGTCACAATTGTGACGTGTTATTTATCCATTGATTATTATTGCCTTGACAACTGATGTGTGGTGGTGAGGGTTTGATCCTGCCAACTGACAGAGTCGCGTAAGTGGCTCGTAGCTCAGGTGGTTAGAGCACAGGTCTAGTTAACCTTGGTCGTAGGTTCGAATCCTACCAGCCGCACATCTTTTGCATGGCAATTTGATCTATTGTTTATTTAATTTCATTGTTGTTAATTGCATTCACGACATGGCTTAAGATGCTTTGGTGGACAATCGATCCCCGCTACTTGCCTTAATGTCGGCGGTCACAATTGTGACGTGTTATTTATCCATTGATTATTATTGCCTTGACAACTGATGTGTGGTGGTGAGGGTTTGATCCTGCCAACTGACAGAGTCGCGTAAGTGGCTCGTAGCTCAGGTGGTTAGAGCACAGGTCTAGTTAACCTTGGTCGTAGGTTCGAATCCTACCAGCCGCACATCTTTTGCATGGCAATTTGATCTATTGTTTATTTAATTTCATTGTTGTTAATTGCATTCACGACATGGCTTAAGATGCTTTGGTGGACAATCGATCCCCGCTACTTGCCTTAATGTCGGCGGTCACAATTGTGACGTGTTATTTATCCATTGATTATTATTGCCTTGACAACTGATGTGTGGTGGTGAGGGTTTGATCCTGCCAACTGACAGAGTCGCGTAAGTGGCTCGTAGCTCAGGTGGTTAGAGCACAGGTCTAGTTAACCTTGGTCGTAGGTTCGAATCCTACCAGCCGCACATCTTTTGCATGGCAATTTGATCTATTGTTTATTTAATTTCATTGTTGTTAATTGCATTCACGACATGGCTTAAGATGCTTTGGTGGACAATCGATCCCCGCTACTTGCCTTAATGTCGGCGGTCACAATTGTGACGTGTTATTTATCCATTGATTATTATTGCCTTGACAACTGATGTGTGGTGGTGAGGGTTTGATCCTGCCAACTGACAGAGTCGCGTAAGTGGCTCGTAGCTCAGGTGGTTAGAGCACAGGTCTAGTTAACCTTGGTCGTAGGTTCGAATCCTACCAGCCGCACATCTTTTGCATGGCAATTTGATCTATTGTTTATTTAATTTCATTGTTGTTAATTGCATTCACGACATGGCTTAAGATGCTTTGGTGGACAATCGATCCCCGCTACTTGCCTTAATGTCGGCGGTCACAATTGTGACGTGTTATTTATCCATTGATTATTATTGCCTTGACAACTGATGTGTGGTGGTGAGGGTTTGATCCTGGACATTGACAGAGTCGCGTAAGTGGCTCGTAGCTCAGGTGGTTAGAGCACAGGTCTAGTTAACCTTGGTCGTAGGTTCGAATCCTACCAGCCGCACATCTTTTGCATGGCAATTTGATCTATTGTTTATTTAATTTCATTGTTGTTAATTGCATTCACGACATGGCTTAAGATGCTTTGGTGGACAATCGATCCCCGCTACTTGCCTTAATGTCGGCGGTCACAATTGTGACGTGTTATTTATCCATTGATTATTATTGCCTTGACAACTGATGTGTGGTGGTGAGGGTTTGATCCTGCCAACTGACAGAGTCGCGTAAGTGGCTCGTAGCTCAGGTGGTTAGAGCACAGGTCTAGTTAACCTTGGTCGTAGGTTCGAATCCTACCAGCCGCACATCTTTTGCATGGCAATTTGATCTATTGTTTATTTAATTTCATTGTTGTTAATTGCATTCACGACATGGCTTAAGATGCTTTGGTGGACAATCGATCGCCGCTACTTGCCTTAATGTCGGCGGTCACAATTGTGACGTGTTATTTATCCATTGATTATTATTGCCTTGACAACTGATGTGTGGTGGTGAGGGTTTGATCCTGCCAACTGACAGAGTCGCGTAAGTGGCTCGTAGCTCAGGTGGTTAGAGCACAGGTCTAGTTAACCTTGGTCGTAGGTTCGAATCCTACCAGCCGCACATCTTTTGCATGGCAATTTGATCTATTGTTTATTTAATTTCATTGTTGTTAATTGCATTCACGACATGGCTTAAGATGCTTTGGTGGACAATCGATCCCCGCTACTTGCCTTAATGTCGGCGGTCACAATTGTGACGTGTTATTTATCCATTGATTATTATTGCCTTGACAACTGATGTGTGGTGGTGAGGGTTTGATCCTGCCAACTGACAGAGTCGCGTAAGTGGCTCGTAGCTCAGGTGGTTAGAGCACAGGTCTAGTTAACCTTGGTCGTAGGTTCGAATCCTACCAGCCGCACATCTTTTGCATGGCAATTTGATCTATTGTTTATTTAATTTCATTGTTGTTAATTGCATTCACGACATGGCTTAAGATGCTTTGGTGGACAATCGATCCCCGCTACTTGCCTTAATGTCGGCGGTCACAATTGTGACGTGTTATTTATCCATTGATTATTATTGCCTTGACAACTGATGTGTGGTGGTGAGGGTTTGATCCTGCCAACTGACAGAGTCGCGTAAGTGGCTCGTAGCTCAGGTGGTTAGAGCACAGGTCTAGTTAACCTTGGTCGTAGGTTCGAATCCTACCAGCCGCACATCTTTTGCATGGCAATTTGATCTATTGTTTATTTAATTTCATTGTTGTTAATTGCATTCACGACATGGCTTAAGATGCTTTGGTGGACAATCGATCCCCGCTACTTGCCTTAATGTCGGCGGTCACAATTGTGACGTGTTATTTATCCATTGATTATTATTGCCTTGACAACTGATGTGTGGTGGTGAGGGTTTGATCCTGCCAACTGACAGAGTCGCGTAAGTGGCTCGTAGCTCAGGTGGTTAGAGCACAGGTCTAGTTAACCTTGGTCGTAGGTTCGAATCCTACCAGCCGCACATCTTTTGCATGGCAATTTGATCTATTGTTTATTTAATTTCATTGTTGTTAATTGCATTCACGACATGGCTTAAGATGCTTTGGTGGACAATCGATCCCCGCTACTTGCCTTAATGTCGGCGGTCACAATTGTGACGTGTTATTTATCCATTGATTATTATTGCCTTGACAACTGATGTGTGGTGGTGAGGGTTTGATCCTGCCAACTGACAGAGTCGCGTAAGTGGCTCGTAGCTCAGGTGGTTAGAGCACAGGTCTAGTTAACCTTGGTCGTAGGTTCGAATCCTACCAGCCGCACATCTTTTGCATGGCAATTTGATCTATTGTTTATTTAATTTCATTGTTGTTAATTGCATTCACGACATGGCTTAAGATGCTTTGGTGGACAATCGATCCCCGCTACTTGCCTTAATGTCGGCGGTCACAATTGTGACGTGTTATTTATCCATTGATTATTATTGCCTTGACAACTGATGTGTGGTGGTGAGGGTTTGATCCTGCCAACTGACAGAGTCGCGTAAGTGGCTCGTAGCTCAGGTGGTTAGAGCACAGGTCTAGTTAACCTTGGTCGTAGGTTCGAATCCTACCAGCCGCACATCTTTTGCATGGCAATTTGATCTATTGTTTATTTAATTTCATTGTTGTTAATTGCATTCACGACATGGCTTAAGATGCTTTGGTGGACAATCGATCCCCGCTACTTGCCTTAATGTCGGCGGTCACAATTGTGACGTGTTATTTATCCATTGATTATTATTGCCTTGACAACTGATGTGTGGTGGTGAGGGTTTGATCCTGCCAACTGACAGAGTCGCGTAAGTGGCTCGTAGCTCAGGTGGTTAGAGCACAGGTCTAGTTAACCTTGGTCGTAGGTTCGAATCCTACCAGCCGCACATCTTTTGCATGGCAATTTGATCTATTGTTTATTTAATTTCATTGTTGTTAATTGCATTCACGACATGGCTTAAGATGCTTTGGTGGACAATCGATCCCCGCTACTTGCCTTAATGTCGGCGGTCACAATTGTGACGTGTTATTTATCCATTGATTATTATTGCCTTGACAACTGATGTGTGGTGGTGAGGGTTTGATCCTGCCAACTGACAGAGTCGCGTAAGTGGCTCGTAGCTCAGGTGGTTAGAGCACAGGTCTAGTTAACCTTGGTCGTAGGTTCGAATCCTACCAGCCGCACATCTTTTGCATGGCAATTTGATCTATTGTTTATTTAATTTCATTGTTGTTAATTGCATTCACGACATGGCTTAAGATGCTTTGGTGGACAATCGATCCCCGCTACTTGCCTTAATGTCGGCGGTCACAATTGTGACGTGTTATTTATCCATTGATTATTATTGCCTTGACAACTGATGTGTGGTGGTGAGGGTTTGATCCTGCCAACTGACAGAGTCGCGTAAGTGGCTCGTAGCTCAGGTGGTTAGAGCACAGGTCTAGTTAACCTTGGTCGTAGGTTCGAATCCTACCAGCCGCACATCTTTTGCATGGCAATTTGATCTATTGTTTATTTAATTTCATTGTTGTTAATTGCATTCACGACATGGCTTAAGATGCTTTGGTGGACAATCGATCCCCGCTACTTGCCTTAATGTCGGCGGTCACAATTGTGACGTGTTATTTATCCATTGATTATTATTGCCTTGACAACTGATGTGTGGTGGTGAGGGTTTGATCCTGCCAACTGACAGAGTCGCGTAAGTGGCTCGTAGCTCAGGTGGTTAGAGCACAGGTCTAGTTAACCTTGGTCGTAGGTTCGAATCCTACCAGCCGCACATCTTTTGCATGGCAATTTGATCTATTGTTTATTTAATTTCATTGTTGTTAATTGCATTCACGACATGGCTTAAGATGCTTTGGTGGACAATCGATCCCCGCTACTTGCCTTAATGTCGGCGGTCACAATTGTGACGTGTTATTTATCCATTGATTATTATTGCCTTGACAACTGATGTGTGGTGGTGAGGGTTTGATCCTGCCAACTGACAGAGTCGCGTAAGTGGCTCGTAGCTCAGGTGGTTAGAGCACAGGTCTAGTTAACCTTGGTCGTAGGTTCGAATCCTACCAGCCGCACATCTTTTGCATGGCAATTTGATCTATTGTTTATTTAATTTCATTGTTGTTAATTGCATTCACGACATGGCTTAAGATGCTTTGGTGGACAATCGATCCCCGCTACTTGCCTTAATGTCGGCGGTCACAATTGTGACGTGTTATTTATCCATTGATTATTATTGCCTTGACAACTGATGTGTGGTGGTGAGGGTTTGATCCTGCCAACTGACAGAGTCGCGTAAGTGGCTCGTAGCTCAGGTGGTTAGAGCACAGGTCTAGTTAACCTTGGTCGTAGGTTCGAATCCTACCAGCCGCACATCTTTTGCATGGCAATTTGATCTATTGTTTATTTAATTTCATTGTTGTTAATTGCATTCACGACATGGCTTAAGATGCTTTGGTGGACAATCGACCCCGCTACTTGCCTTAATGTCGGCGGTCACAATTGTGACGTGTTATTTATCCATTGATTATTATTGCCTTGACAACTGATGTGTGGTGGTGAGGGTTTGATCCTGCCAACTGACAGAGTCGCGTAAGTGGCTCGTAGCTCAGGTGGTTAGAGCACAGGTCTAGTTAACCTTGGTCGTAGGTTCGAATCCTACCAGCCGCACATCTTTTGCATGGCAATTTGATCTATTGTTTATTTAATTTCATTGTTGTTAATTGCATTCACGACATGGCTTAAGATGCTTTGGTGGACAATCGATCCCCGCTACTTGCCTTAATGTCGGCGGTCACAATTGTGACGTGTTATTTATCCATTGATTATTATTGCCTTGACAACTGATGTGTGGTGGTGAGGGTTTGATCCTGCCAACTGACAGAGTCGCGTAAGTGGCTCGTAGCTCAGGTGGTTAGAGCACAGGTCTAGTTAACCTTGGTCGTAGGTTCGAATCCTACCAGCCGCACATCTTTTGCATGGCAATTTGATCTATTGTTTATTTAATTTCATTGTTGTTAATTGCATTCACGACATGGCTTAAGATGCTTTGGTGGACAATCGATCCCCGCTACTTGCCTTAATGTCGGCGGTCACAATTGTGACGTGTTATTTATCCATTGATTATTATTGCCTTGACAACTGATGTGTGGTGGTGAGGGTTTGATCCTGCCAACTGACAGAGTCGCGTAAGTGGCTCGTAGCTCAGGTGGTTAGAGCACAGGTCTAGTTAACCTTGGTCGTAGGTTCGAATCCTACCAGCCGCACATCTTTTGCATGGCAATTTGATCTATTGTTTATTTAATTTCATTGTTGTTAATTGCATTCACGACATGGCTTAAGATGCTTTGGTGGACAATCGATCCCCGCTACTTGCCTTAATGTCGGCGGTCACAATTGTGACGTGTTATTTATCCATTGATTATTATTGCCTTGACAACTGATGTGTGGTGGTGAGGGTTTGATCCTGCCAACTGACAGAGTCGCGTAAGTGGCTCGTAGCTCAGGTGGTTAGAGCACAGGTCTAGTTAACCTTGGTCGTAGGTTCGAATCCTACCAGCCGCACATCTTTTGCATGGCAATTTGATCTATTGTTTATTTAATTTCATTGTTGTTAATTGCATTCACGACATGGCTTAAGATGCTTTGGTGGACAATCGATCCCCGCTACTTGCCTTAATGTCGGCGGTCACAATTGTGACGTGTTATTTATCCATTGATTATTATTGCCTTGACAACTGATGTGTGGTGGTGAGGGTTTGATCCTGCCAACTGACAGAGTCGCGTAAGTGGCTCGTAGCTCAGGTGGTTAGAGCACAGGTCTAGTTAACCTTGGTCGTAGGTTCGAATCCTACCAGCCGCACATCTTTTGCATGGCAATTTGATCTATTGTTTATTTAATTTCATTGTTGTTAATTGCATTCACGACATGGCTTAAGATGCTTTGGTGGACAATCGATCCCCGCTACTTGCCTTAATGTCGGCGGTCACAATTGTGACGTGTTATTTATCCATTGATTATTATTGCCTTGACAACTGATGTGTGGTGGTGAGGGTTTGATCCTGCCAACTGACAGAGTCGCGTAAGTGGCTCGTAGCTCAGGTGGTTAGAGCACAGGTCTAGTTAACCTTGGTCGTAGGTTCGAATCCTACCAGCCGCACATCTTTTGCATGGCAATTTGATCTATTGTTTATTTAATTTCATTGTTGTTAATTGCATTCACGACATGGCTTAAGATGCTTTGGTGGACAATCGATCCCCGCTACTTGCCTTAATGTCGGCGGTCACAATTGTGACGTGTTATTTATCCATTGATTATTATTGCCTTGACAACTGATGTGTGGTGGTGAGGGTTTGATCCTGCCAACTGACAGAGTCGCGTAAGTGGCTCGTAGCTCAGGTGGTTAGAGCACAGGTCTAGTTAACCTTGGTCGTAGGTTCGAATCCTACCAGCCGCACATCTTTTGCATGGCAATTTTGATCTACTGTTTATTTAATTTCATTGTTGTTAATTGCATTCACGACATGGCTTAAGATGCTTTGGTGGACAATCGATCCCCGCTACTTGCCTTAATGTCGGCGGTCACAATTGTGACGTGTTATTTATCCATTGATTATTATTGCCTTGACAACTGATGTGTGGTGGTGAGGGTTTGATCCTGCCAACTGACAGAGTCGCGTAAGTGGCTCGTAGCTCAGGTGGTTAGAGCACAGGTCTAGTTAACCTTGGTCGTAGGTTCGAATCCTACCAGCCGCACATTTTTGCATGGCAATTTGATCTATTGTTTATTTAATTTCATTGTTGTTAATTGCATTCACGACATGGCTTAAGATGCTTTGGTGGACAATCGATCCCCGCTACTTGCCTTAATGTCGGCGGTCACAATTGTGACGTGTTATTTATCCATTGATTATTATTGCCTTGACAACTGATGTGTGGTGGTGAGGGTTTGATCCTGCCAACTGACAGAGTCGCGTAAGTGGCTCGTAGCTCAGGTGGTTAGAGCACAGGTCTAGTTAACCTTGGTCGTAGGTTCGAATCCTACCAGCCGCACATCTTTTGCATGGCAATTTGATCTATTGTTTATTTAATTTCATTGTTGTTAATTGCATTCACGACATGGCTTAAGATGCTTTGGTGGACAATCGATCCCCGCTACTTGCCTTAATGTCGGCGGTCACAATTGTGACGTGTTATTTATCCATTGATTATTATTGCCTTGACAACTGATGTGTGGTGGTGAGGGTTTGATCCTGCCAACTGACAGAGTCGCGTAAGTGGCTCGTAGCTCAGGTGGTTAGAGCACAGGTCTAGTTAACCTTGGTCGTAGGTTCGAATCCTACCAGCCGCACATCTTTTGCATGGCAATTTGATCTATTGTTTATTTAATTTCATTGTTGTTAATTGCATTCACGACATGGCTTAAGATGCTTTGGTGGACAATCGATCCCCGCTACTTGCCTTAATGTCGGCGGTCACAATTGTGACGTGTTATTTATCCATTGATTATTATTGCCTTGACAACTGATGTGTGGTGGTGAGGGTTTGATCCTGCCAACTGACAGAGTCGCGTAAGTGGCTCGTAGCTCAGGTGGTTAGAGCACAGGTCTAGTTAACCTTGGTCGTAGGTTCGAATCCTACCAGCCGCACATCTTTTGCATGGCAATTTGATCTATTGTTTATTTAATTTCATTGTTGTTAATTGCATTCACGACATGGCTTAAGATGCTTTGGTGGACAATCGATCCCCGCTACTTGCCTTAATGTCGGCGGTCACAATTGTGACGTGTTATTTATCCATTGATTATTATTGCCTTGACAACTGATGTGTGGTGGTGAGGGTTTGATCCTGCCCACTGACAGAGTCGCGTAAGTGGCTCGTAGCTCAGGTGGTTAGAAGACACAGGTCTAGTTAACCTTGGTCGTAGGTTCGAATCCTACCAGCCGCACATCTTTTGCATGGGCAATTTGATCTATTGTTTATTTAATTTCATTGTTGTTAATTGCATTCACGACATGGCTTAAGATGCTTTGGTGGACAATCGATCCCGCTACTTTGCCTTAATGTCGGCGGTCACAATTGTGGACGTGTTATTTATCCATTGATTATTATTGCCTTGACAAACTGATGTGTGGTGGTGAGGGTTTGATCCTGCCAACTGACAGAGTCGCGTAAAGTGGCTCGTAGCTCAGGTGGTTAGAGCACAGGTCTAGTTAACCTTGGTCGTAGGTTCGAATCCTACCAGCCGCACATCTTTTGCATGGCAATTTGAATCTATTGTTTATTTAATTTCATTGTTGTTAATTGCATTCACGGACATGGCTTAAGATGCTTTGGTGGACGAATCGATCCCCGCTACTTGCCTTAATGTCGGCGGTCCACAATTGTGACGTGTTATTTTATCCATTGATTATTAATTGCCTTGACAAAATGATGTGTGGTGGTGAGGGTTTGATCCTGCTCAACTGGACAGATCAGAGTCGCGTAAAGTGGCTCGTAGCTCAGGGTGGTT
>CAJQUW010011616.1:0-14200 GCA_907163375.1 Prostheceraeus crozeri
GAGTTGCCCGTTGGCTTTGTGTTTTTGAAAGCGCTCTGAATAATGGTCCTGAGGCAGGTGTGGGACAAGTCTTGGATTGAGATAAGCGAGGCAAAATTGACAAAGTTTTGGCCCACGGTGTAAGGTGATGTTGCGGAAAAAAATGTTTCTGTAAAATTGGTGAAAACAAGTGATTAATTACGGTGAGGTGTATCTCTGTCCAGAGTTTTGACCGTTTGCTGTTGTGTTTCTGAAGCGCACTTGATAATGATCCTGAGAAAGGTGTGGGCCATTTGGTTTGAATTGATGCCGATACTGACAAAGTTTGGCCCCGTTAACTGTCATTTTCATAAGTAGAATCCGAAGGGTGAACGACCTCGATGATAATTCCAGCCGAACAAGTACTTTTACTGGGAGGCCTGGTTCTCCGTCCAAGTTGCCCGTTGGCTTTTTGTGTTTTGAAGCGCTTCTTGATAATGGTCCTCGAGCAGGTGTGTGATCAATTTGGTTGAGATTGAGGCAATATTGCCAAAGTTTTGGCACCTCTGGTGTTAATTGATTTTGCGAAAAAAATGTTCTGTAAAATTGGTGAAAACAGTTGATAATTACGTGAGGTTTATCTCTGCCAGAGGTTGCCCCGTTGGCTGTTTTGTTCTGAGCGCTCTTGATAATTGATCCTGAGAAGGTTTGGCCAAGTTTGGTTGAGATTGATGCAGTATTGACAAAGATTCTGGCCCTCGGTGTTACTGTCATTTTTCATATGTAGATCCTAAGGTGAACGACCTCGAGTGATGAATCCAGCCGACCAAGTACTTTGTACTGGTAGGCCTGTGTTCGCCGTCCAAGTTGCCCGTTGCTGTTGTGTTTTTGAAGCGCTCTTGATAATGGTCTGAGCAGGTTGTGACAAGTTTGGTTTGAGTTGAGGCAATATTGACAAAGTTTTGGCCCTCGGTGTAAAGTGATGTTGCGAAAAAAATGTCTTTAAAATGTGGTGTAAACAGTGATAATACGTGAGGTGTATCCTGTCCAGATTTGCCCGTTGGCTGTTGTTTCGAAGCGCTCTTGATAATGATCCTGAGAAGGTGTGGGCCAAGTTTGGTTGAGATTGATTGCAGTATGAATAAGTTTTGGCCCTCGGTGTAACTGTCATTTTCAATATGTAATCCGAGGTGGAACGACCTCGAGTGATGAATCCAGCCGACCAAGTACTTTTAACTGGGAGGCCTGGTTCTCCGTCCAGAGTTGCCCGTTGGCTGTTGTGTTTTGAAGAGCATCTGATAATGGTCCTGACAGTGTGGGAACAAGTTTGGTTGAGATTGATGCAATATTTGACAAAGTCTTGGCCCTCGTGTAAAGTGATGTTGCGCAAAAAATGTTCTGTAAAATTGGTGAAAACCTGTATAAATTACGTGAGGTGTATCTCACTGTCCAGAGTTGAACCGTTGGCTGATGTGTTCTGAAGCGCTCTTGATAATGATCCCTGAGAAGGTGTGGGCCAAGTTTGGTTGAGATTTGGTTGAGATTTGATGCCAGTATTGACAAAGGTTTGGCCCTCGGTGTAACTGTCATTTTCATATTAGATCCGAAGGTGGAAACGCACCTCGATGATGAATCCAGCCGACCAAGTACTTTTACTGGGAGGCCTGGGTCTCCGTCCAGTAGTTTGCTCCGTCTGGCTGTTTGTGTTTTTGTTGAAGCCGCTCCTATGATAATGGTCCTAAGAGCAGTGTCGTGGTGTGGTATCAATGGGACAAGTTTTGGTTGAGATTGAGGCAATATTGACAAAGTTGTTGGCCCTCGGTGTTTAAAGGTGGATGTGCGTGCGAGTAAAATCATTGGTTCTGTAAAATTGGTGAAAACATGTGATAATTACGTGAGGTTGTTTATCTCTGTCCAGAGTGGCCCGTTGGCCGTGTCTGCTGTGTTGTTGAGAGCCTCTTGATATATCGACTCTAGTGAGAAGGTGTGGGCCAAGTTTGGGTTGAGGGGATTTTGGTTGAGATTGATTTAGCAGTTAGTATTGACAAAGTTTTTTTGGCCCTCGTGGTTTTGTTTGTAACTGTGCATTGTTCATATGTAGAGTCCGAAAGTTGGATTGGAACGACCCTCGAGTGATAGAATCGCAGCCTCGACCAAGTATTTATTTTACTGGGAGGTTGCTCTGCCCACTGGTTCTCCGTCACAGATGTCTGCGCCGTTGAGGCTGATTGTGTTTTTGACAGCGCTCTAGTGATAATGGTGTCCCTGTAGCAGGGGTGTGGGGGGGGACAAGTTTGGTTGAGTTATGAGGCAATATTTGACAAAGTTTTGGGCCCTCGCGGTTTGGTAGAGAGTGATGTTTAGCGAAAAAAAATGTGTCTGGTAATTCGGTATTGGTGAAAATAATGTGATAAATTACGTGATGGTTTGGTTATCTCTGCCAGAGGTTTGCCGTATTGGCCTGGTTCGTTGTGAGTTGACTGTTTGTGGTTCTGTTTTTCTGAGCGGCTCTTGATAATGATCCTGAGAAGGGATTGGTCGGGCCAAGTGTTGGTTGAGCATTGATTGCAGTATTGACAAAGTTTTTGGCCCACTCCGGTGTTGTAACTGTCATTCTTCATATGTAGAGATCCGAAACATGGTGGAACGACCGTCGGATGTGATGGATCCAGGCGTACCAAAGTGACTTTTTACTGCTGGAGCGGCCTGGTTTCATCCGTACCCAGAGTTTGCCCGTTGGGGTTTTGTTGTGTTTTGAAGCGCTCTTGATAATGGATCCTGAGCAGGTGTGGGCCGAGGGAACTCAGAGTTTGTCGTTCAGTGCTGGCGAGGATTACTCTTATAATCTGAAAGTTCGTTAAGGCTATCGGTGGATTTATTATAATCAAACTTTTTTTCATTATTATATTTCTCCTATAGGATGTCTAGCTGTTTGATGTTGATGGTCTAGTGTGCTTCAGAGGGTTATTTAGCATGCTCTTTCCAATTTATATCGGTTAATTTGACCTGAAAAATGCCTCCGTATGTGATATTTTTGGTGGTTTCGGTTGTATGTTTTAGCGAATTTTCATTTTGGCCTCCTCTGGTGTGTTTTTAGTAGATAGCCTTGTTGTTAATAGTTTGTTTATGCCGGCATTTATATATATCTTATTTGAAATGTGATCAATACCTTGTTTGATGCTCTTATTGTGCCACTTGCGTGATTTTGGGCCTACATTAAACTTACCGGACGACCATTCGCAAGGATGGTCAAATATATTTAGGGCATCAACATCAGCCTAATGAGAAGACCAGGGGCTATTTTTCTCACCCCCCCCCCCCCCTGCCTGCTATTCTATAAGCAACAATAGCAAAGAGTCAATAGGTTAGAAAAACATTGTGTTGATGCTGATCAACTATGAAAAAATTGCACTTTGCTAATTATTACAATTATTAAAATCATCATTGGGTCAATGATTGAGAGGGATGCGTTCTAGCAGCACTACAGGCAAAGGCAAACTTCCAGGCGAGACTACGCACCACCAGTGCTGTTAGTCGTAGGTCTGAAGGCCGGGGAGGAGGGAATGTGGATATAAATCGCCGTTAATGCCACCGTTATATCATTTTTTTACAGCGCTTATTTGCACAGAAAGAAAATAAATAATGATTTTTTTCGTTCGTTTGTTGAAAAGGACTGTTTCACGGGAATTTCCAGGCAGCGGTTACCTTCTGATAATATCTAGGACTGTCAGCATGGCACTTCGACACGCACGCGTGTAATGAATTTATATCGCAAATTATCCTGAATATCTGAAGAATGTTACATTTCGATGAATGACTATTTCACATTGCCGCCAGATGGTTTCAAAGGTTCACGGTGGTACCTGGTTTACCTTAAGTTTAAATTTTGGTGGACTTGTTAAATTATTTCTTTACAAAGACATCATGCACACATGGGCGTTACTCCTTTAAACTGATTTTTTCAGAGCAGGTGAATGATTAGAAAACTACTTGTGAAATATCAAACAATTTTCAATGAAAAAAAAAACGCTTCAAATTGATAGGATCTATCACTGTTGATTGTGTCCTTGACCACATTTTCGGGGCGATCCGAAAACCGAACAGCTAGAAATTGCCAATCAAAAATCAGGCTTGATGGCCCATTCTCTTGCGTGCAGTCCCACTAATTTAAACAAAAGCAAAAAATCGGTTTTCTATGATCACAGACATCAGAACATCAATATTTGATCTACGAATGCATGTTATTGTATTTGATTTCAGTTAACACTACCATTGTGTAAAATATTTGTTGCTATCCGACGCATATTGTTATCATGGCGAGAATTAGCCATGAAGGAGCTCTCCATTATACAAATTCTCATCCCGAAATAGTGTTATAGCATTCACATTGTTGAATATAGAAAGAAGCAGAGTCCTGTTCGTCCTCCGCTATGAAGTTGCAAGTAATGTGGTCAACATTTGCTACATGGTTGCCTTTGATTCATGCTATAGTGTATCCTCATTTCCACTCGATCTGTTGAAATAGCAAAGAAATAAGGTAGCTTATACCAAGCCGCAAATCGAAAAGCGATGGATTCATCAAATCGCCAAACCATCCATGCACCGCAACTTCATGGGAATATCGGAGAAATCTCTGTGTATTTGCTCATGGATGCGCCAAGTCATTTTGTTTGTGTAATCTGGTTGATCTCTTAGTAGTACTAGTAGAAGTGTATCGGAAATCATTTTTCATTTACCGGAAAAAAAGTTGAAAATTCCGAGAATCATTCGATTGATGAGTTTCAATATTTACTGTGCACTCTCTATAAACTATTTGTTGTTGAAATTTTATGATGCCTCATTTGTCTAGTGAATGTGAAATGGTCCATAATAGTTTCTGTTATGATTTATTATGAACCAATCAGTAAGATGCATTATTTTTTCGTAAATAGATTCGACAGATTTTGATTGGTTTGCTTAAAAACGCATTTGTAGTGAAAATAGGTAGGTAATAATACGCTGTTTACGGAAATACTGCAGTACGTCGATACCGAGTTTACATTCATCACAATTATTATTCATTTATTTTCGCAGTTTGACTGACTGTCGTTTAGTCCAAATCAATGATGGACTAGAACGACCTTGTGACAGTAGCTCGTTTATTTTTACAGGCCATCTATTGTTGGCGTCTATGAATAGAAGAAAATCATGTTTCTCCTTGGAATGTGACTGGTAAGCATGACATTAAAATTGGGTTTTATTTTTCTGTCGTCAATTTCATCTATCCTCAGACAAAGTAGCCTTTTGTCACATCATTCCAATCCTTTCCTTTTAAATACCATGATATGATAGTCTGAATATTTTTTTGTAGATCAGTTCTTATGACTTCGGATGTCATAATAACGACTTCTGTTTAGCAAATTATTTTCAGTTGGAGAGGTAAATTTGTGAGCAATTCAAAATAGCTAGTAATTAAAGAAGGAAAGCCTCTCTAGTGCAGCTGGACAGTTTAATTCTGCTTAAAATACTTACATTGATAATACTGTTTAAGCTTCATTTCTTGTGTGTTAGAAATATCAAGTGGATTTAAATGTTCCCTAGTTAAGGAAAAAAAAAGCAAGAATTAAATGATTGCCATCCACTAAACTTGCATCAATTTTTATTAAAAACCAACGTCCGCTTTGACTAAAAAAATCCACGTGACTTATCATCATTTGAAGTCCGTGTATAGTTCTTTCTTTTAAGTCTAAGAAATTTAAGCTGCAAGAAAAATAGTCTCGTTTATGTTTCAATAAATTGCAAGAAAAGAATTTGATATTAAGGTTATTTCGCATTTTAGTCGGTCTTGATAACATCCATTTAAGCAAATCGGTGAAGTTTTATAGAAATTGCTGCAAGTTTTAGTGGTGCAATTCTTACTTTTTCTTGATCATGGAATTTATTTATATGTGTGGTGGTGTTGTGACTGGAAGTTCAAGTTTAACGAGTTGACTCACCTCATTTTGTAGCTGCAGATCCTCGACAATAGCACCTCTTTCGTGGACATTTTGTTTAAGCTAGTCGATTTAAATTTTCGATAGGCATAGCCGCTTATACACAGTGCAAGGGTCCTAACCCTATTTGTGGGAAGGCGACTTTCTTGCTTAATATCGCAACAGATTATTTATCTGGCGATGTACGTGTGGTAGCATTTAGGTTGATTTGTGTGGTTTATCCCTTAGGGTATGACAATTTTGTGGGATAATTTTTTTAAAGGGTTCATTTGTTCGTTGTTTTGTAAATATCATAAAAACTATCTCACGCAGTGTGAAAATTGGTCATCATACTATCATCAAAAAATCATGTGTGTAAAATTAAAAAACGACAGTTGGTCGAAATAAAAAAAATTTGCATGATAATTAGTTGTTTGGTTAGATATTTTTGTTTATTCTAATGCGAGTCTGATTTTTCGCCAGTACCGGCGAGAAGTCGTGTGATTAATTTGTTTTTGGAGCAACTTACACTAGACGTAAATGACTTGTCTAAGGGCTCTTACTAAGTTTCTCTTAGATCAGATTCTGGTGGCAATAGGTCTCTGATAAGAGAATCTTATTTTATATTTATTTAGGATCTACATTTCCTGTACAGGAAAAATAGTGAGTACTCAGACTTACTAATGTCTTATATTTTACTAAAATTAAGATTTCTTTTCAGATTTCTTACCAGCTGATTAATTGAAAATTTTAAAGAAAAGTTGAATCTGGAAATTTTAAAATATTCCGATTACATGTAGCGAAGGATCAGACAATATCAATTGGTTTTAGTTCCTTAAAGGATCTTTGCTGGAACATCAGTGTACTAGATATATGTAGTGAGAAACGCAAAAAACCTAGTCATCTCCAGTTAGCTAAGGACTTTTTGCTTCTGCAAAAGATTTCTTAAAAAAAGAAGACTCCATAGCTAAATTAGATACTTATCAAGATCTGATCAGATTTTGCGTAATACTAAGACTTAGCACGATCTGGGTATCTTTCCTGGGTCAGAACTTGCCAAGGATTTGCCTTGGATAAGATTGTAAGTAAGTCATTTCGTTTCTATCTAGTTGTCAAGGAGTGGTATAGTAGTTAGTAATGTGCCGTACATTGACCTCATACTTACATCACTGTTCCATGTGACGCCAATATATTGTGAGTACTCAGGTGGTCCCCATCGATTGCCACGTATCTTGTGAGTCACAGCTAAAATAAGGGATATCTTCACCACGATGTTTTATTATTCTCACGCACTTCAAAAGCTCAGTGTCATGACTAATAAATCGTATTTAGTCTTCCATAAATGTCGCATGTAGGTATAAATACTATTATATTATGTGTTCAAATATTGTTGTACATTGTTGTAAAATTATTTGAATGTCATAGATTGATGTTTATGAAATTGATTATAAGCGAGATTCTCTATATTCTTATTCATATTCAAAAGAATGATAGTTTTGCCATCTTATTTCTTTAGATAAGATTAGTCATATATGGCTGATGGATATCGTTGAAGGAACTGCGTGAGGGAGAAAAAAGAGCCTCGGATAATAGGCGTGATTACTAAAGAAAATTAGAGAGAAAGTTCAAAAGTTAAAATGTGGCATACAAAGATAGCAGCCGCGAATTCGCGCGAATTTGTCGCCGGCTGAACTTTCGCCAGCGTAAATTATGCGTAAAAATTTTTACTGAAACTATTGCGATGGTTGTAGTAAAACATGTTATTGTAGCTTGATTTTAATCTGCCAGCTTTTCGCCAGATTCGGTTCCACAGTGAAGTTTGATTACTTGGGACGGCACAGATGTCGGATGACTAGAGGCGTCTGGTGCCACATATTGTGTATTGTTTTGATCTGATTCTCCCTAAAATTTGCTAACAAGGTCCTGACGCAACTGAAAAACTCGTGAAAGAAAAGTTCTGATGCGTAGTGTCAGGTTTCTGATTCGTCTCGATGTTTTTCATCATACATGCTGATTTACACTGCGGAGGAGAGTAGATTTGTATACAACGATAACATTTCTGCTTCGTGGTGATTGCTCGAAGTGACATTATAGAAAAACACAAAGATGAAGCGAAAAGTAGATCAAAAAATGTTCGGTGGCTCTTGAGCCTTCCAAAGGTCTCGGAAGTTCACTGTCGAAGTTACGAGGCTTACGTCGAAAAATAGTGGAGGAATCTTTGAAAGATTCAAACGATGAAAGACGATGCGTTAATATTAACAATTTATAGTCTTTTACTTTAGAATGCACATAGGATTGATTTGTTAAACCCTTTCATAGCGATGCATTATTGATATCCACTTATTTTCTAAGATTTTTTATGCTGCCCCTACTAATTCGGGACATGCTGAACTCAGTTTTTGATGTTAAAAAATTGCAGATTTTCCTAATTACATAGATATGCGATGTAGCCATTTGGCTATCAATATGAGTTTGACCACACTCAATACTAGGCCTGCTGTTCAGGCGTTGATTAGCATCTACACAATGCCCGTTATTCACCAAAGCTTATTAATCCTTTAGAAGAGGTTTTGGTTAAATTTTAAAGGGAATGTACAGATTAAGTTAAGTAATCAATTGAATTAATTTAATTACACTAGACGAAACATGACTTGCTAAGTCTGTACTAAGTCTGATCAGATTCTTGCAAGTCAAAGTCTGATATGAAGTCTTTAGTTCTCAGTAGTAAGTAAAACTCCCCCACTGGACGCGCGCTAAGATGGCCGCCGTCGCTGACGTACCCCACTCCTGTCAGACTCGAGTCGGTCGGTGGTGAGCCGCCGTGTTGCTGTCGAGTCTCACGTTCCCCCGCTCTTGCACGGGCCGATTCGTAGCGAGCGGTGGTTTGTGATTGCGCTCTCCAGGTTGGGTGGTGTGCCGGCCAGGTTGGGAGGGTGGAATGTCTGAGCCTCACCCCGAACAAAATTCCTAAGTGTCAGAGTGGTCTTTGTTTTATGGTCAAAATTTTGATAAAATTTTCCAAAGTGTTGGGCATTTCGACTATGGGACCTTTACCAAAACATTTTCCCATTCAAAATTTGCACTGACCCCCCTCCCCCCCGACAGCGATCTTCTTAAACTTTGGTTTTTCTAGCGGACGGATTTTGTCTTACAGCTACTCGTTTGAAAGAGGAGAAAAAATATGCTTGGTGCATTTTTTTGTTGCGAGTCAATCCGAAAGTATCTCAGCCTGTTCTAAAAGTTTAGAGCTGTTTACAAGATTTTAGGTCGGAGCTCACCTGTAAAAAATCCTGAGTCAGGTGACTTTGGTATGGTCAAAAGTTGAAAATTTCCAATGATGTCGGCATTTCGACTGGACCTTTACCACACAGTTATGCATCAATTTTCACTGGGACCTCCCCCCCCCTCGGCACCAAAACTTCAATTTTGCTTCTAGTGATCGTAGAAGTCGTTGCCAATAGCTCGTTTGAAAGATAATTGAGTGAGACCAAGTTACTGAAAGAAACGTGGCTTGTTCATATGCTGTCTTTGTTTTTAGATGTGAGACACCATTCAAGATTTTGGAGATAGTGTGGAAAAACGGATCAGATGTTAGACATTGTTTCCACAATGAAACAGCTCCAGCGACGGAACGTAAGGCCTCGGATGGTAAACGGAGGCTGTATTTGGAGATCAGCTGATGTATTGTCAATGAGGATCCTCATCCAATTGAGATCAATGCATTTCTTTATAAATTGCGTGCCTTACACAGTGAGTTTCATTCATCGTTGAATCACACGAGTGACTGGACGCACATTTTCTATCTCTTTTAGTTACCCTATTCTATTATCCAACTAAATGGAGTCGCTACTTTCCTCCCTCTCCTCCCTTGAACGTAAACTTAATACAATCTTTTTCATTTTCAGGCATCTACTCCATCTGCTGCACTAGTAGGACAAAATGGCGGTCAAACGTTACAAGGTTCGCTACGTTCAGATCATCTACAACTGAGGGCAGTGGAAGAAACAACCAAGGTACATAATCCTACACCGCTACAGCGTAAATTTAAACAAGTCTTGCGTTATGACGATCATAGCGTAGTACTCCAAACGGGAATGCTCCCTTCTACGATTGTCAAGATAATGCACAATCAGTATGGGGACTACATACTGATCCATGTGAGTCCGTACATTCGCCACCAACTTGATATTATTGAGGAGTACGTGACATTAAATATGGACATTCCTACTCCTCTTGCTCAAGAGTGGAAGGCGATGATGATGACAAGGATCTTCCTATACAAAGATTTGGGTTGGTAATCAAATTTGCCCTGACTGGTATCACTTTGAGGTTGCACTTACTATAAAAAGGAGGAGATCATTAAAGAATCCATCACATGCGGAAGAGCTCGTGGGAGAAGGTACTTGGGATATCCTTTTCAAAGTGAATGGGCTCATATTATGGTCGGCACAAGGATAATAAAAATAGCCTCGCTCTCCATGCATATAGAATCATCCTATATATTCCAAAACCAACAACGTGGACGGACTATAATTGTTGAAAATTCCTCAAAAGCAGTGGTACGAAGCGCAAGTCGAGAGAAGAATGCTGCCTCTAAATAGCATATATCAAAGAGGAGAATTACTAGTACTTTTCCTAACTCTACCCTATGACATTCGCTTATAGGTTTGCTTTGAGTGTCGTATGAAGTGGTTTTATTGTTGATACATTTTACTTACTTCGTTGCCTATCATATCATGTTAGTGTGTATTTTGTCGTGAAAAAGCATCGATGTTAATCTTCATTTGTAATATGTTATAGAACGTTTCCTTAGATGTTGGTTAATTTTCCTTTTAGGCTTCTTATCATCCATTTTATGGATTAGTGGAAGGAGATGAACTCGGTACAGGAGCTCATGTTGCTTATGCTTTGTATGAACAATTTGGACATAATCATGATGTTTAGTGGTCTTCATCATCTGCCAACTGCGGATCCAATGTTGATCAGATTGAGCTGAATGAAAACTCATTCATGGACGTAGTCTGTAATGATTTGAAGGAGACTATGGCTTTTCTTGTGAGAGTGCTCTCTTATTGATTTAATACGATGGTAGATGCTTTCAATGTTTTATACGCATCTTTTGTAATAAATCTTGGTAAGGAGAGTGAAGTATTTCCCAATTAATTCATGAAGACATTTTGCTCCACCTTGGGATAGTAGATGATGGAATTTAACCATTAACGATGAATGTCAAGAAACGTTTTAAGGGATTTTCAGTTCTTTTTGTCGTTCGTTGTAGTAGCTACGTTCATAACCAATGCTTCTTTCCTCCTTACCTCAACACTGCAACGTCTGTTTGATGGTCATCATTGCTAGCTGTATGATAGTTACCAGCTGTATCTATTTTATCTCTTTCAAACCATTGATTTATAATGCATGCTTGTTACCGTTATTCAATAAATGTTACTATGAGAAGAGTTGTTGTTTTCATGCAATGGATTGGTTAGATAAAGGGCGATCATGTCTTTCTCAAACGACTGCGGAACATTACATTTTCATAGGCGAAGTTTAAAAGGAGCTGTTCAAGATTATGTGATAAATTTTCATAAAGATGAGACCGACATCGAAGCAGTGGTCGATGATGCTAGCACTCTATTTCTAGAGTTAATGAATACATTCTCTGATAGCATTGTCATGGCGCGATTAGTTGCGAAAATTAAGTTTAGTCATTTTGGAAAGGAAGAGGTGGAAAGTCGCTCTTTCCATTTTGCTTCTTATTCAATGGAAGTGGTAGATCACCCCGAAGAATTTTTTAAAAGACATATGATAAAAATTGCTGAACGTCTTAACGCATTTAACCATCATGGTAGCAGTCTAGTGATTGAAGCGATTTCAGATATTCACATTCAACTTTCTATAAAGAAAAATTGAAAATGCAGTGGTACTTGATTGTAGCACAACTGGTTTTCGAGCTATGTCTGCTCACTCTCGAAGTATATTCCTTCTGTACATGCGTCTATTATTTAGAAAAGGCTAGCAAATTCATATCTTCAAAAAGACTTGCTATAGACATCAGTAACGGTGAAACTATGTGTTGCGATGTATGTAAGCGAAAGGATGGAAATGAAAAGCGCATCTTCAAGAGATGTAAGCATGCTTTTGTCAACGCTGTTTCATACGTAATTGCATTCAACTTTGCAAATGTAACCACTGTGATATTTCTCATTTCGAGTGTCACTTATGTCGCAATAGTTAGTACCTATGAAAATGTGGTAAAGATAGGTTTTAGCAAAGACTAACACGGAAAATGGCGAAACGTAAAATGACGAAACGTAAAAGTCAAAAGTCTTCAAAGTTTTCTTCAGCCATTCAAGCTCTCCGACGAATGAAAGCAAATCAGCGATACAATGCTATACGACATGCTAACGATAAATTCATTCGTGAAATTATTTTTCATGTGAGGAAGTTGAGGACGAAGAAATTAGCACCAAAACAACGAAAGTTACTTAAGCGATATGCTACGAAATTACGTTTCATCTCCAATCCCAAAGTCACCCTTCAAAGAAAGAAGGAAACTCTAACACAAAAGGGTGGTTTCCTTCCAGCGTTACTACCGATGCTAGCTCATATCGTGGGCAACGTATTGGGTAATATCTTTGGCTCTAGACGTTAATTATGCAAATGTTGAATCTCGAAGTAATAAAATGGATTTCAGACTTCAATGTGATAATGTTCTGACTGTATCAGGTCCATCTCATGCAGGTAAAACTGTTTTCACGCTGAATTTATTGGATTTATAGATGGGGTGTTAATGGTTCGTTGTTGTTTAGTTGTTTATTTCTGTTAGTCTAGTGGAGAGGTTTATTTGTTGTGAAAGTGTTATGTAGGGATGGGAATAAGAGAGTTTAGTTATGGTAAGTTTTGGTAGTAAAGTTGTCAGAGTTTAGTGGGTAGAGTTGTTAGGTTATATGTATCTAGTATTACCCCCACTGTTGTAGTTAATGTTTTGACGTATTGTTTGGATTGGTTTGTTAGTTTATTGTTATTTAATGTTTAAGTTGAGTGTGTTTATTTAGGTTTATTATTAGGTGTTATTGAGTTTTGATAAGGGTTTTAGGGAATGAGTGAGTTGTAGTGTATATTGGTTGAGTATGTTAAGTTAGTTGTTTTTGTAGGATGTTGACGATTAGTAATATTATTGTGGTAGAGAGTTTGTGTTAAGTGTGTTAAGCGTTAAAATATGTTATGGGTTGAGTTGGAGTGAAGTTAGTGAGTTATTGGAGGACAGTGGAAGAAGTAATGTTAGAGTTTGAATGTTATAGAGTTGTTTAGTTAGAGGAGAGTTGAGGGTAGATAGATTGTGTATTGTTAGTGTTTTGTAAAAAGTTTATGTTCTAAGTTGTTTAGGTTAATGAAAGTGGTTAATTGCTAGTGTTGTTAGTTTATGTATAGAGGTGAAGATTTGTTTAGTTGTTATAGATGGTTAGTATAGGTTAGGTTGATAGTTTTAGGTTAGATATGTTTAGTAAGTTTATTAAGTTTTGTAGGTTTAGTGTTATGTGAGGTTTTCATGGGTTAAGGTTGTAGTGCTGTGTGTTGTAGTGGTTTTTGTGGGTTTTGGTGTTTTGTTGTTTGTTTTGGTTTTTTATGTTTGTTGTATAGGTGTAGGTGTTTGAGTTTGTTGAATGTTAGGGGTGAGGTTGAGGGGTGTTGTTTGTGTGAAAAGGTAGTTTTTAGTTGTTTATAGGTTGAGTCGAGAGTGTTGGAAGTATATGTATGGATGTTGGTGGGTCGTTATTGGTTAGAAGGAATGGGTGGATTGAAGTTGGATGTTATCGTTAATGGTTGTATGTTTGAATGGGTTGTTGTTTAGGGTTAGTGGAAGTAAGTTGTGTTTTATGGGAGGGTTGAAGTTTAGTTTAGTTTGGATGGGAACGTAGGTTGTTTTTGTTTGTTTTGTTGAGTTTTTAATGGTTAAGTTTGTTGGATTTGTTGTTAGGTAGGTATGGTTGTGTTGGTAGTGGGGAGTTAGGGGTTGGGTATTGGGGTTTTGCTGAGGAGTGGTTGGGTGGGGAGTGTGAGTAGATTGTAGGTTTTTGTTTGTTGTTACGCTTGTGGTAGTGGGTAGTTTTTTTTTTGGTAGTACGGTAGTTGTTGTGTAGGGTTAGAGTTTTGGAAGTTTGTGGGGAGTGTGTTTTTGTGATTAGTATAGGTTTATGTGATGTTTGTGGAGTTTGTAGAGGTTATTAGGTTGTTATGTATGAGGAGAGGTTCAGGAGTAAGTTAATATAGTTGGTAGTTGAGGAGGTTGT
>CAJQUW010011617.1:0-123007 GCA_907163375.1 Prostheceraeus crozeri
ACTTTAGGAGACAAGATGACGTCACACGTGCCAGTTATCTGATACGCCACTGTTAGCATGCTAGTTGACGAATCAGCTAGGCGCAAGAGGATCAGCGCAAAGGGAGAAAATGAACTGTAGGAAATACAAGATCTAAATTCATTGACAGGAAATAGACTTGTTTATGTTCCTGAGCACATGCAAAACGTCTAAAATGGCACAATACTGCGCATACATGTGCACAAACAAAACGGACGATCCTTAGAAACTTGCCTTCTAAAACATTCCGAAAGACAGAAAAAATGGATGTATAGTAACATTGCATGAGCTCATATTAAACCGACGAGACACAGTGCTGCATATTCTGAACGCTTCAAATAAAATGATAAAATAAATGATATAAGATATGCAAAGTGTGATGTTGAAGGAATATTGCAAAATCAGTCGGCCTTTATTCCACTTGAGTGAGGAGGCTGTACCATGCTTGAAAATGGGACGCAAATAAGTTACAATTTTCTCTCGCTAAAAGACGTGCATGCTCTACAAAAACTGAATGAAAGTCGGGCCAAATTTGAGATGGTGCTGTAAACTAATTCTCGAGGCGTGCTTCCGATTTCTTCAGAAAGTGAAGAGAGTCAAGCTGCTCCAATTCGTCTAACGTTTGATGTTCCAGATAACGTTTGATGTTGTGATGATTTGCAGTACCGGCATATTTCTTGTAGTCATCGTATATTTCTGGTTCAGCAAATATACATTTCAGAATCTGACAGCAAGTATACAGCGAAAAATTATTTGTCGTATTTTGCCTCTCGTAGGCGTGAGTGTGTTGAATCGTGATCAGCCACATGCGCTTCATTTTGTTATCATCAGAAACATCCCATATAATTCAAGAATAATCTTGCTACCTTAGGTTTATTCAGAGATTCGCTTGCTTGCATGCTACAGGATTCCTCTATCAGCCAACCACAGCGAACCTCTTGTCTAGTCAATGGCGGCGGAGCAATTTTAATAGTGGTCGGGCCACTTAATTCTAAGAATTCCAAGCATAGGTTACTTTCAAAATTCGGTGGTTTTGGCTTTTTATATAACTAATTCTATCTGTATCAAGCCTTGCTTTCTTCTTTTGAGAGACACATGCAAAATCATATGTGAGTGAAAAACATATGTACAGGACGCAATCGTATACACGCAAAAATACGATTGAAAGGAGTCAATCTATCAATCTATCTACAGAAGTCACTTTATCCTCTATTTCTTCTATGAAGCAGTTTCCCCAAATCCGTTCAGATACTGTTGGTGTAACTATAAATTTAAAGACTACTCGTTTATGAATTTACATCTATCTCCGTCCCAAATTCACTGCACATTTCCAAAGAAACATCTTCTGCGGTCATTTTTCTTCACAAATTCTTTAAGCACTGATGTGGTCGATGCGTGTTCAGTCAAAGATTTGTGCATATTCAAGAAGGCCAATTGAATTAATTTGATTAAGTCATACTAGAGACCAATTAATTTTTTAGTCGTCTTGGTCAAGAAGAACTTCTCTCTGCAGTCGCATTAGACATAGGGGGCTGGGTTGTCACGTCCACGGGTCCTTAAGGTCCAGGTGCTGACCCCCTTTTGGACCACCTGCATAGTGGCGCTTGCAGGTCGTGCCCTCTGGATGCTATCTTACAATGCGCCGATAGTAACCAAGCAACCCACCGAGTCGGGCCGGTTAAAGTCCTGAAGAGCCTTGGCCTAAATAACCAAGGTGAAGACCAACAGCGTCGAAGATCGAAGAGTGAAGACCTACTCTCTGGTGTAGTCCAGCAACAGCATCAGCTTCCCCCCCCGAGTACAAAAGGTAAAAGTACAACAGATGCCATCTTTGTTCTTCGACAGTTGCAAGAAAAATTCTTGAGCAAGAGGAAGGACTTGTACATCATGTTTGTTGACCTCGAGAAAGCCTTCGACCGTATTCCTCGAAAAGTCGTGTGGTGGTCAATGAGAAAGCTGGGCATCGACGAGTGGATCGTCTCGACTGTCCAGGCCATGTATGAGCATGCAAAGTCGGTTGTTTGCAACGGAGTCCGCAGAAGTTCGGTTTTTGAGGTTAACGTGGGTTTGCATCAAGGTTCTGTCCTAAGTCCTCTCTTGTTCAACATTGTAATGGAGGCCATCAGTCGGGAGTTTCGCCAAAACTGTCTTCGTGAGATCCTTTATGCAGACGACCTTGTCATCACCGCCGACTCGATTGAAAACCTTCGTTCTCGCTTCCAGTGCTGGAAATTCAACCTCGAGTCCAAAGGCATGCGGATAAATGTCAATAAGACTAAAGTTCTCGTCAGCAAATTTGCGAAGATGCTAGTGAAGGAAAGTGGAAGGTACCCTTGTGGAGTGTGCAGAACAGGAGTTGGCAGAAATTCTATTCGCTGCTCTAAATGTCGAAATGGATCCATCACAGGTGTACGAACTTGCATAGTCTCCGCGACGACCCACATTTTGAATGCCGTAGCTGAAGGGTGAGATTCCTGACATTCATCCACAAATCCAGGAGGTGATAATCGGGGATAGTGCTTTCGAGGTGGTGGAGTCTTTCTGCTACCTTGGCGATGTGTTAAACAACTCAGGTGGATGTTCTGGTGCTGTCACCGCCCGTATAAGATCTGCATGGAGGAATTTTCACGATTTGCTGCCCATTCTCACAAATAAGAGTATCTCTTTACGGCGTAGAGGCCATGTCTTTGAGTCCTGTGTGAGAAGTGTTTTGCTATATGCAGCTGAAACATGACCACTCAGAAATGAAGAAATGACTCGTTTGGGTAGAAACGACAGCGCCATGGTACGTTGGATCTGCGCAGTTAAGTTATGTGAGCGCCGCTCTATGAATGAGCTCAGGCAGATGCTCGGTCTTCACGACTTAGAGGCTTCGCTTCGTAGGCATCGGTTGCGGTGGTTCCGTCATCTGGAGCGTATGCCATCGTCGGCATGGCCAAGGCAAGCCCTGGACCCAACATCAGAGGAGGTCAAATAAAGAAATGGTCGCACAATATCAGGAAAGACCTGGAGCTGATGAAACTCAATCCTGCTGTCGCCCAAGATAGAGAAGAGTGGAGAAGAAGAATTCACCCGAATCGACACAAGACGGCCGTCTCACCCCCACACCTGGGGAAAAGAGACGTTAAACGGGGGTAAGGTATAGGTGGAGTGTAAAGGCGCAACAGTAAATCAATTTGTGAAAATATATCTTTCATATTTGCCAATGCTGTGAAAATCAAAGTTAAGTTCTTGACGGATTTCACATGAACAGACTGTTTTTGAGTGCGATTGTAAGTATTTATCAAATCCGGTAGCATTTTCAACTGGATAACCAATCGTTCCAAGTCGATTTCATTTGCATATAATTTGAACTTCTCATACACAGCATCATCATCAACAATTCCATTAAGTGCATCTGTCAAAGTAATCTCAATCGACCTTAGAGTTTCCAAAGTTGTTTGATCAAATCTTCGCCGAATATTCATCAACAACACATCAACGATTTCAAAATACATACATGTACATTGCGCGATAACATGATTCCGGGTTGTGCATCGAAGATCCATCATCATATATTCGGGGTAACTTTCGTTTTCAAGATAATTCAGGTCCATTAACATCCAATGAACTCTCTTTCTGTAGTGTAGTACGTCATTAAATAACTCATGAGAAGCATTATCATTTAGTGTTCTTATAACATTAGATTCCAGGACTGCAATGCTGCTCTTGACTTCTTCGGCAGTCACATTAGGTTTTTGGAAGCATTTTGCAGTCTCTTCGCTTGGTCTAAAAAAATGTCAGTGCTACTCGCAGTCTCAAGAAAGTTACATACTGCCTCATCAACGCCAGAATTCCAGGCGCTTTTAAAGCCGCTTCGGTGTTTTCATCAGCGTCCATCATTCTTTCCAGGGTCTTCATCACGACTGAACAATTTTGAAGTAAACTTCGTATGGCACCAGTTCTAACAGTCCACCGAGTCGGACAAAATGGTCGTCAACTGATCTCTTTCACAAAATTAGCCTTCGATTTGTGTGAATAAATTTAGTCGCTTCGGAGATTTTTTATTACATCATGAATTTGTTTACACAAAAAAAGTGCATTCTTAGTCAGAGATTATTTTGCCGCAACTTCTTGGTATATTAAGTTCAAAGCATGATTCACACAGTGAATTGACAGGGCAATGTCCTTGATTCTGGAAATTCCGTAATTATCCTGGTAATCCAAAATTTTCTATCTTTGACACGAGCTTCCCGTGAAACGAAAGCAATGGAGGCAGCTGCATAAATTCAGAGATACCCGCAGCAGTTGAGGCGGATGGAAGACTAAATTAGGCCTACTATGTTTTCGCCTGCGTGAGCACAATATCTAATCCTCGTTAGGATTGCATGTATCGCAAAAATTATTTCCTATGTGTTCATATATCATTCAATTATTAACTGGTTGGCCTACTGTATATATTCAAACTATTCATTTGGATTGAAGAAGAATTGGTTGCATGATGTTTATGTTTTCAACCAATTTCCCATAACAGCATTAACAGGCTTCACCGAAAGGTTGACCAAATGGTTCATCGGACAAAAGTGGGAGGGCCAAATCGACCGTTTTGCAAATGTGGTAGGGCCATGATCCTACCGGCCCCCCCGCTTCCGCCGCCTATGTGTCTAGTGCACGGCGCTCTGCTTCTCAGTAAGCAGGAATCGGCAGCTACTTCAATATTCAGGAATAAAATTCGTTTCTGAAATTGACCGAACTACACCTTTAAGCGTCAGTAACGGCCTTATCTCAAGTATAATAAATTAATAAAATATGCAGCAGAAAAGCAAGCAGATCATAAATGAAATGAATGACTATCTTTATTTTCTCAACTATCATATAAATGACACAATTACACAACAGCACCTTGAACATCAGCGTGGCATCCATTTTACGTCTCTGATTACCTGCAGTTTTCCTGCTATGTTCCATGAAAAATTAATGTGTGCAAATTTTTTTGAAATCGATGAGGCTTTAGAGGTAGTTAATAAAATTATCAAAGTTCAAACAATTATCGAAGATGTGGCAAACAAAAAGTTCGAATTTCTTTCAGTATTAAGGATCGGCACTATCCTGCTCCTGTTTTTGGCTAAACCTCTTTTTGGCGGCTAGACATCAATATTGCTTAGTAGACAGCTACAGAATGCCATCTTTTGCTTTAAGGACACTGCTATAAATATGAAGTTCGCTTATTAACATCAAGTCTCATTTATGGGGGAATTATTTAGTTCCGTGAACAAAATCAGAGTAAAAAGCAAGGCACTGCAATATGATGAGAGCTGTATATAAAATAAAACTGCACAGTGCGACTGATGTTTCACTAAACATCTAGTGAGGCCGCCACTGAGGCTTCACTAGAAAAATAAGTCAGTCTTAGCTAATATGTATCTTCAGCATGCGACTCATTGTAAGATGTATTTTATATTTGCAAATGTATTTACTTGCATATCAGATTAAAAATCCTTTCTCCTTAAAGGCCATAAAATTGGTTTTTTTCTAAACGTCAGACGTCCAAAGTTCAAAGTCAGACGTTCAAAATCAGCGCAAAAGTGGACTAGGATAGCGCTGATCATAATTGCTGCAGAAATTTCGAATTTTTGTTGGACTCTGATATGTCTGCGTCATATTATCGAAAATCGTTTGAACTTTGACCTCCATTAGCTATTTCTAAGACTAACTTCTAAAATTAATGAGCTTTAAAGTCGCTCTTTTAGAAGAAGCTAAAATCGAAAAATATGCTAAATAAGTGTAGTGACAAAAACTCACTAAATCGTATTCCCGGGCTAATTGTCTATTTCGCTAAAATTCAAGGGCGATTCCTGGGCTGACCGGGCTCGGCCGTCATCCTACCCTTCATATAGAGTACCTATGGCTATGATAGGCAAAAAGTAGCCTTGAGGAAGTTAATTCCTTCAGAATTGATGCCATGAACTATCTCTGAAATGCATGCTCCGGAGTGAGCGCACATGTGTTTACTGTACATGTACAAAGGCACTCACACCACATCTTGTTAAAAAGTTAGAGCGCAATAAATGTATCCGGTAACATATGGTTTATTACATAGATGCGGTATGTATGCAATAACACCTATGGTGCCTGATGCATTTATAAACCGCTCTAATTTTGAACAAGATACCCAATCAACTTCAAATTTGTGATAACCAATTTTGTGCCACTGCACATAGATTGTGAGGGGTCGCATGCACATTGGCCCCTGTTATAGTAATAATGGAATTCATTAATCTACAAAAAATAAATGCAATTTGATTTTACTAACAAATAAATCATGTGCTTTCTATCTTTATGCTACTGTAAACCGCATTCAGGAAATACTTTATGATCTGTAGAACTATTGAGCTTACTGTAGCTATCAACAGCCCTACTGAATAAATGTCCTCTCCCTTGTATTTCCACTTTCACAATAAAATTAACGCATACATAAACAGATATCAAGTATTATTTATTGTTAATTCATTAACTGTATTAGCGATGGTGTTACTGAGAGAGTGGAGTGTCTGGAATGATTCCAGCGTTCTACAGCTTAGGAATGTTTCATTATTAAGTAGAATTTTTGATGAAACGGCATGCAAAGCTGGGAATAACTTGGCTGACGATTCTATGCTTAGATTCAATTAGTTGTATTCAATCGAAGATTGAACTTCCCTTTATACAGGCACTTCCCGTCGCGCTTGAGAGTATGTCAGAGAGGAGGATTAAAACTCAGACGCAATTACAAACGCTCTACATCAATGTGTGAATGAATAAACATCTGGTAAAGAGCCAAAATCATTAAACAGAGTTGCGACATAATCTTAAACTAAACCGAGAACTATCAAATAATGTCAAGCGAGGTAGTGCAGCATGGCAGGATCCGTTAAAATTATATGCAAGGATTATGTGTAAGGTCAGTGAAAACAGTCTACAAAGAATGTTGTATCATTGTCTTTTATATTCGATGATGCATTACACAGGCTACTTAGATTTATAGAGTAATTTTAAAATTATGAAATAGATTTCTGTTGACAATGTAAAATGATTGGCTGCAGTGCCTTTACACTGTCCACTGACTCTCAAGCTAAACATTTCATACTGATATTTGGTAAACCAGCTATTGACACACAATGGGTCTACAATGTATTTCACAGAATGAAAATTCCTACCCCATGAGTGCAAATGTTAAAAGTAGATAAGCAAGGCCAACACATATGGTGAAATAAGGGAAATCATGGTTAAAAATACGGAGCCCATAATTCTAGTTACCAGTGGCTTATATTCGTATATAATAAATACTCGTACATCTGAGTGTTGGAAGTGTCTACATATGAAACATCATACATAGCATTAAGATCAGAAAATACACGTTGAATGTCTAAATTAAATAATAAAGCACGATTTATATGCAAATTCAATGCAAGAAAATGAGCAAGAGATTGTTATAGCACATGGCTTTCCGCAAGATAGTTTGAAGGATTCCAACATGAATTCAAGTTTATGCAGTAATTGAAGATGGGACGTCTAAGACTTGAATTTCTAATTATGCGTATGATAGATGCATACACGTGTGTTCAAGTATTATATACAAAGTAGTCTATATACTCGCACAACTTGCTTTTTGCATATGCTCAAAAAAGCATACAAGCAGCTAATTTCTCAAAATAAGACATTTCAAATTTCTAGACATTAATCCTGAAGTAACGAATACTATACCTAAACCTGTTTATGGTGTCTCAAACAAATACAATAGACTGCAACGTTTTCGACATGGGTGTGTAGGGGGCGAGTGAAAATACCCGACATAAATATATTCGTCATCTTAAAAATAATTTGGCATGGACAAAAAAATATTTAGGATTATGAAAAGGCGGACAGTTTCAACCATTAGTACATGTACAGTCATCCACAAAGTGCACGCGAATGCCCGACCACCAAGTGTCTTTCTCGTAATCAGGCTGGCAGTGAACTGCGGGAGGTCAGACAAATAGTCGGGACAACGTAGATGCGAGCACATAAAAACCAGCATGGCCAACCTGCACTCTGTTCTGTTCTCGACCGAAAGTCATCGGAGATCAAGCAGAAGATGAAAGATGTGGTTGTGTAATGATTTCATGTAAAAAAAGGCGCACATTAGAGTGAGTGACAAGCTGTAGGCGGTTCAGAGTTGCTTTGGACAGACCAGCTAAGCATGAAAAACAGAAATCGAGTTTAGGAAAGACAAGATGAGAGTAACAGCGATCGAAGATCGATGAGGTCGATTCACAGACCGACTTTGCCTGCCGCAGCGTCGAGAAGCATGAAGAGACAGTACGGGAAACGTGCCTGCTTAGAGTCGAAAAGATCAGATCGTGTTAGATCAGAGTCGAAAAGCACCAAGATAGCGCAGGGAAGAGACTGGCCACAAATAACGCGAGGTTACAACCAATGAAACAGAGGCTTTACACCTTGTAGACGAGCACCACATAGCATTGTACTTTTGGACATTGAGCTGCGGTCGATTTGAGTTCATCCATTTGCAGATGACAAAGTCAGTCATGACAGCACGAAGGTGTCTCGTCTGCTCCGGTCGAGAGGATCCATAAATCATAATGTCGGCAGCATAAATACAAGGTTCCCGCGCTATTTCGACAAGATCATTTCAGGACTATCCAGGACATTTTTGCTAATTTTCTAGGACAAATACTATGATCTAATACTGCTAGAAAACCGGATGCACATAGAAACGTAATTACTGAAATCATATATGCAATTAAACATTAGCAGGTGACAGCTCATTCACGACTTGAAAGTATCTACCCCAACATTTTTTTCTCAGTCACTGACACTTGCCCCTTAGCTGTTTTGCACGTGATATCGTGGAAGGTAGATCGCCGTGTCTTCATTTGTAATCCTGTTTAGGCGGGATATCTCGCAGAAAATGATATATGATAGGAATTGATGAGTAGAAACTATTTCATGCAACTATACATTTCTTCCTTTTCCGGTAAATAAAATCACAATATCTGAAGGTACAGGAGAATAGTACAAAAGCAGAATCGCACAATAGTCCACTGTTCAGTACATGCATCTGCCAAATATCCAGATGATTTGCGTATACTAGTTCTCATAGAAGACCAGAACGACGCTCATTAGTACGGATTCCAAGATAAATTCCATAATACAACGTACAAATAATGTACAATTAAGTTATTTTATAATTTCAAAATTTCTTAAGGATATGCGTGATGTACGCGTAGCATATATGTCTACATACGTCTATATGTATTTAGGAAACGGAGGACGAGTTCTCCACGTACTCAAACTTCACAAGATAGGAAGAAAATCAAATATTTTCTTTGATAGGTGCTGCAAATTAAAAAATAAAAATACCCGAACGCTTCAGTTTGTTCACGGTAGATTCCATGCAGAATGAAATCTACAACTTTAGAAGTACAAACAGCTTGATTCACAAACTTCCTTGCAACATTCGCGCAAAAATTTCATATTGATGCGCTGTACTTGCAGTGATATTCTGTGTAATGATTATCTTCAGCTTCAATGGAAACTGCTTAGGTAAAGTCACGTACAAATTCGGAGCTGCACGTGGATATAAAGGGAACATCCATGGACCACGGGAACCATGTACTTAAGTGCACGCAGGCCCTACTGTTCCACGAGCTATATGATGTCGGAGGTGCACAATGTGAACACCAGTGGTCCCAAGACGGATCTTTGCAGCGACTGGAGACAACGAGGATAACAGGGTTTTGGATATCTTATGGACTGCGAACGACTTTGCAAGAAAGAAGAACATTATTTTAAGGCGGAGCCAGATATGCCGAAAGTTGAGAAGAGACATTTGAGCGAGGTCGATACTGTTGATAAGTCGAGATAAGACAGAAGTGTCAGGTGCCTTTATCCATGCCCGTGTAAACATCGTTCAGTAGGTGAAGTACTACCGTCTCGGTTGAGTGATTGGGTCGGTAAGCAGATTTGATAGTCCGTAAAAGGTTGTGAGCTGTTAGATGACGGCGAACTTGGGATATCATTATGTTTAATCTATATTTGTCATAAATAAATCATTGATTTTTAATAGTCCTTAACTCGCCTGAGGAAGCAGCAGGTCTGCGATACGTCGCGATTAAACCACTAATTTGGCAGATTGGTTTTCATTCAAAAATTCGTGGATAACTTATGCGTCTGCCTCAACGCGCCGTATCCGCTATTGATTTTTAAGATTTATATAATTATATTTAAGAGATATAAGATCTATTTTTTTTAAATAATATCGTTTACGATCTTCTACCGAATCTATAATCACGGGCGGAAGTTGCTGGCAGCCTATATTGGCCTCAAAACATTATTTCGTTCATGCAAAACATACGTGGGCAAGACAAAGTCGACTACTTTTGACAAAATTGATAAATTGATACGGGCACTTGTCCAATTAATCGAAAAATCACATGATCTTTGAATAATTCATGCTTTGTAGTCATTGTTCTGTTGATACAAATTCTTACAAAACTTTTAGTCTCTATAAAACAGTTGACGATAATATGATTTTTATCCGCTTGTTCATGCATTGAAGCATTTTGTCGAAATTGGATCAATGGGCATTGATGGATTAAAATTGCTTTAGGAAGACTCTTTTACTACGTTATATGACATATTGATGACTGATGAGCTTCCACCCATTTAGTGAGTGACATATGCAAGCAAACTTGGTGAACAGTCGCAGTTGAATAGCAAACATTTGATTGTCCTTTTAAGTTATTTGAATACTTACACAAGTTCAATGACCAGAAACAGCGCAATATTTCTGGCATAATTATCTTAAGTTGCAGTCGGCTCTTCAATCGGTCAACTAAATACTATATGTATACCTAACTTCCACCAAGAGTTGTAAGAAGTCAAACTAAAACAACTGCGTATCTTTCTATCATCAGTACACTAGCTTTTATACAAGTTAGTAACATTACATCAGTTGTTGACGCACACAACAAAGCAATAAAAGTAAGCTTAACGAGTGATGAAGATTATCAGTTTGGATGATACTGCCGAGATGAAATGCTATGCTCTAGCATGTATGAGATGCTTCAAATAACCAGAAAGTTGTAAATAATCCGGGAGTTTGTTTCAGAATTTCATGAGCTTGGAGATCACAAGCGATCCAACTGCGCATTACGCCTAGACTGAGCTTTGTTTCGGAAAAGTAAAGTCATTGACGCAATTTTACTTCTTTTTAACTACGAGAATATTACAGAAAACTAATCGGCATTTGATCGGCTATTTATAATTACATTGCTGGGAACTAACTACGCCACTAACGCGCAAGTTTCAGCTGATTTGCCTTAAGGAGTCATGGTAGAAAAGCGCCATTGATAAAGTGAGAAATATTTATTATTTTCAACTTTCAACCTCTTGAATAACTTGAAATCAACTGATGGTCATGTTCAGTATAGCTCATTTTGCTTGTTCTAGATAAGCATGTAGCTATATTGCTTCAATACAATGTCAGAAAAGAAAAATTCTTCGCAAAAAAATCTGAAGTACATTGAGATCAGAGCATATAAATCTCTAAATCAGATGATAATGTTTTGTCAGGAAATCTAATACTATATAGGAGCCAGTCATCTTTTGACAACGTATAAATCCTTACACAGTATTATGTATTTTGTGACCACAGACATAAATTGCCTTGTCTGCGTGTTTGGGTCTAGAGATAATATTCCTCAGTACTGATAGTTACGGCCAAAACTAGATGCGAAGGGTAAGAAAGTCAATTTTCCATTGAATGTAGCACAAATTTAAATTCGAATTTTGACGAATCAGAACATTGACACCACATTAGACGTACACAATCGGCAAATTTAGATCGTGAGGAGTCGAGCGCTGAGAATAATATTTACATTTGACGAATTTGTCACCGAGAAAAATTGAGTCAAAGACATAGCATTACAAATTCCTCAATCTGACAGTTGAGATTCGCATGTTCCCTATCTAATGCGAGTAGCTGCTACAGTGCGCGTGCTTGACCAATCACGCAAGCGAAAGGAGACGAATATCTCCATATTAATCTCTATCGATGGTTAACATTGAATACAATGGCTGAGGTAAGACATGCGATAACACAGGTTTGTGTCGGTCAATGGGCATTGTGTAATATAATAAGGTGTCTGAATTGTTTTTTTGTCGGACTATTCGTTCCTCAATGCAGTGTTCTGTGTGTGAGCCTCAAGTTTCTGTTTTCTTTAAGAAAAACGCTCAAGAATGTTTTTCTTTTATATTCAGTCAGGTCAATTTTCCATTGATTGTTATTGGCAAAATGCAGCCCAATACAACCTGTCACATTCTTTGTATTTCTATTCCTTTTTTGATAAGATCGCTACATATCAGATATTTCTATACTTTCTGAAAGCCATTGTACCAACCAATGTGAATTTTGAATTTGTGATCAGTATGTCTGATGATGGTCAATGCACATTGACCGAAATTAATTGAAAACAAAAATAAATTTAACGTTTACCATCTTGATTCTTTCCATCATTCGCAAAAATGAAAATCCTTCCTTTAAATCTAACTTACTTAAAGAAAGCATTGACACCATCTGTGACCATATACATGTACTTCGGGTGTAACAAAATTAATGCGAGTGAAGCTACAATTCAGATGAATAATGTCAAAGTGTCTGTTCTTTTGTAAGAAATCGATGATTGGGCATCTGTCCAGCACACAATAGGCGTCGCCTGATTGGATCACACTGCCACCGGTTTCTGTTGTCACACAAAGTGACGAAACATTCAATGATGTAACGCGTCACGATATTGGTGCAATATGATCGATTTTTTCGACTCAATTGGCTTTTCTTGTTGCTTAATAAACAGTCAGAGCGAAAATGAATGTTGATGTAGCTAACTTAAGATTGTGTGCCTTCACGAGACATAAATTGGACATTTCTGCAAAAGATGTTCAACAAGTAATTTCCTCTGTGCACCCGGACTTGTGTCCATCGCAGGCGACCATCTTCCGTTGGTTTTCGAAATTTCACGAGGAGCCATCATCGCTTGTTAATTGTCCAAGAGCTGGACAGCCGAGAAAAAGTCAAACTGAGAGCAACATTGAGAATGTGAAGGAACTCATTGAAGATGACCACAAACTTTCCTGTCGAGAATTGGCTGAGTTAATGGAAATCGATCACATGTCCATCTTCCGAATATTGACTGAACAATTGAATTTGAGGAGCGTTTGTTGTGTGTGGGTTACTTATGATCTCAGTGAAGCGAACAAATCAGCCAGGATCAACTGTGCAAAACACATTCATAGTTCCGTTCTTGAGACTGGTATTGAAAAAGCTTACGACTGTCTTGTGAGCGTTGATGAAACCAGGTTGAATTTGAAATGCAAATCATCATCAATAAAAATCGCTTGCTGACGTAGTTGACCAAGCCGAGAGAAATCATTGCCAATTCATACAAAAACCTCCCCTTTCCGTTTTACGTCGGTTTCTGTCGCTTAGAAAATAAATAGTTTGACAGTGCTTATGTTCCGCACCTCCATAGTAGGTCAAAGAAAACTAACTAATCTGCGAAGGTTGTTCCAAACTCGTTGCAAAAGAAGTTGAAACAAGGATGAACGGAACGCAGATGAAAGTGTCCAGGTGATCGCTCGCACTGTTAACCAAGAAAAGGAATGAAGACGTAACCAGCCCATGATGAAGTGAAGCTTCAATCTCAATGCCAGAGATGTTGCTCGAAGATTAAAAGATGAAGACTTAATAAAACGACAATGGAAAATCCTAATCAAAGACATTCTCCGACTGGAAAGAGGTTCATGGTCAAAGATGTCTTAAAACTCGGTTATGACAAAACTGTTCCAGGAGAAGCCTCAATGAAATTTAAAGAACAGAAACGTTCTCAGTGACATTAAAACCTGTGTTTTAGCTAAAATTTTAGTCGGTAAATCAATAGCCTCTGACGGTTCATGGATATAGGCTTAATTAGAATGAATAAAAGCTTCAATCTCATTGCTAGAAATGTTGCAGTAAGATCGAAAATGAAGAATAATAAATGAAGAGCATTGCTAACTCCGAAGAGACCGACCCTCAATTGATTTAAGTGCACCACATTTGTGATAATGTTTTGAATAGGATTCCACAGGCTCCGCAGGGCTTCCGCATATTGCAAAACATCCATGTAAGTAAATGAAATAAGTATTTATTCACTTCATCAAGAGGACATAGAGAGTTCAGATTAGAAGCTCAGTAGATCAAATTAGACGATCAACAAACTTGATCTAAAACTCGTTTTGTTATACTCATGAAAATAGCATTAAATCTCTTATTGAAATGAAAGCTACCGATTAAGCTGTGATAACTTCTACTATATGACCATGTCTACTTTTCTACCGATAATGAAATTCGAGCTATGAATTTTTTGCTCGAGTACTCCCAATCTTCAGAAAATCCCTAAAATCTAAGCGTTTCCAGAACAAAGCCTAAAAGTTCATTCAGTGACTTTGTCAATACAATAATTAGCGAGATCAATATCACGGATATGATAGCGATGAAATGAAGACAACACAATACGTCATTACGAGATGTTTAAGCACTGAGTGCAGGGTGACCACTTCATTAAGAGCAAAATATGGACCAAATTTATATATAATAATGTAAGCAATATCTTGAACGCAATTGCCTTTTTGGTACCCGAGAAACTTCGAAATTCCTTTACCGGGTCAATAAGTGGTCAACAATACATGGTACATCTATGTACTGAAGCAATTGAAGAAAATAGGAACATCCAAAGCAGAGCTCATACAAGTCTACAATGCCATCATCCGTGGAGTAATCGAGTACAGCAGCCCTCTGTTTGTTGGCTTGACAAAACGAAACTCAAATAGATTGGAGAAGATACAAAAGCGTTGTCATCGCATTATTTGCGACTATCATTGCTCATGCGGTATCCTCACCCCTCTTCACATTCGTCGTGAAACTGCAGCTGTCAGGTTGTTCAGGAAGATGCTTGATCCAAGCCACCAATTGCATCACCTTGTTCCACCACTCCTACCCTCCAACAGAAGAATTGCCATGCCTCTCTGTGAAACAGTACGCCGAAGACAGACTTTCATCCCAATCGCCACAATGCTGTACAACAAGAACGCATAGAAGTGGATTTTTGGATCACTTTAGTTGACTTTTGTGTACCTTTTGACTTCTCACTTTACAGTACCACGTCACAAAGAATTGTACGATTTTCATTTTTTTGAATATAAACATACATACATACAATGTCAATCAATATGTCATAACAATCTTGTTTCAACCAATATCTCCAAATCTAGCATCACATAGTAGTGTACATTCTTTATTTAGAATGAAAACAAATACATTTATTGCTAAATAATGAAATGTAATCAAACTCAATGGATACGTAAATTTATAGTATCTGCTACCTTTGTCCCTAAATGTAGTTACTATCAATCGAAATAAATGCTTAGAAAGAGAACACTCTAACTGATTTCAAAGGCTGAACTATTTAAACATCGAGTCAACTATTTTAAGCGACAAATTGTCCTCTCTTTCCTGAGCAAATTGTTTTTCAGTCTCCAATTTGGCTTTCTTTGCCTGAATTTCCTCGACGGCTTTCTGAACCTCAGATAGTTGCCTTTCCAGCGATTGTAATTCTGTATTAACTACCGAACTTTTTCGCCTTCTATAAACACCCACGGCTCTTTGGAGGCGTTCCCTTTCTTCTTCTGCATGCTTCGTTTCTAAATCGGTCCACTTTAGATTTATGAAATAGTCGCGGGCCACTCAATACGGGCCGCGGGCCGCTATATGTCGGCTACCCCGTGCAACGCGTTGCCCACTACTTTTCTAGATTGCTCTATGGACATGGGGACATTATTTCCGTGATATTCTGCACATTATAATTTCACACCTCAACTCAATAAACAGTTCATCAAATCAGTCCTATTTTTCCTCAATATTTCGATCACTTTTGTCTGTTCACATAGTCCTTTGTCCAAATAGGTATACTATGTTCATATTTTTTGCATCCAATTGAGATGTACCAGTTGAAGATTGAAATCCTTCAATTGAAAATTATCAAGAAGCAAAACAACGAACAATATGATACTGACCGAATTTGGCAATAACAATGAGCTGAAATCACGAGATCTCAAATAATTAGATAATCATTTCATAACCACGTCAAACACCATAGGACAAATAAATTATCAGATTTGTTATTGTTACCTTTTGAATTAAATTCAGATGCATGGACTTCAATGAAGAGATATATACCAAATACAAACTTTGTATACTATAGTGTCTGTCAAAAGTCTTTGCACCCCTAAGATATTTGAAGTTTCAAGCTAATTAAGTGGCAGTTTATTCTTAGCGAATGTCTCCAGTTTAATGTCTTATAATGCTTCACTTAGATAAAAACAATTTGGGTCATGACACGGAGTTAATTAGCTGTGAACACCATTCAGTGACAAGCGGTCGTAAGAATAAAAGTGCGGACAAGCGTCAACAAACGTAGTCAGCAATCATGGCGACGCGTGAATTGAGCGAAGAAAAGCGGTGGCGTATTGTCACACTCAGTATTGATGCTAAGTGGTCTTACAATCGAATCGCCAGTCATTTGAATGTTCCAAAATCAACCGTTAGGTATCAAATTAAACGGTATAGGGAGACACATTCAGTGAAAGACAGAAACAGATCCGGCAGACCTTCAGTTCTTGCTGAAGACTCCTGTTCTTTCATTACTTCCACAGCTGAAGCAAATCCGTTTGTAAGCATTCCAGAATTACAGAGACTTCTTCGTGAGAGGAATGTTCGAGTGTCCCAGTCATCAATAAGTAGACGCCTACATGATGCTTGTCTTCACAGCTTTCGTCCTTTCAGATTTCTTCCACTTAGCGATAGTCATAAGCTTGCACGTTTGCAATGGGCACGACAGCATCGCTCATGGTCGGCACTTCAAGAATGGCGTCAAGTAATTTTCACTGATGAAAGTGTTTTCTGTCTCCGTCGTACTGATGGTCGCTTGAGGGTTTGGAGAAAGAGAAATACTCGGTACGCAAACTTCGCTGCAGTACAGACCCAAGAGCGGCGAGGTTTTGGTGGTGGTTCAGTAATGGTCTGGGCAGCTATCGCCTGGAACGGCAAATCTGATCTTGTGATGCCAAACGGTTCTGTGAACGGTGAAAAGTACCGTGAGATTTTGACCACCGTTGGTATTCCTTCTGGACTCAGTGTTATAGGTCCAGGGTTCCTTCTACAGGACGATAATGCTCAACCCCATCGCTGCCGTCTTCTTGAGACACTCCACCTCGAGAATCATGACTACACTCACATGGAGTGGCCGAGTCGCAGTCCCGACCTCAATCCTATTGAACATGTGTGGGACGAGCTTGGTAGGCGAATCTCAAAGCGACAAATTCGAAATATTGCTGATCTGAAATCTGCTCTGAAAGATGAATGGTGCAGTATTCCTCAGAAATCCATTCGTCGTATCATTCGTTCGATGCGTTCACGCTGCGACAGTGTGATCGCAGCTCAAGGCGGTGCCACTAGGTACTGATGACATTATACAGAGTTTGTTGTATAAAATGTATATAATTGTAAATATGTTCAGTATCAGTATGCTTGTATGTTACGTTTCATTTCTATTAAAATGGAAATTGGTAGCATTTCGCAGTTTTTTATTCTCTTATTACATTTTTTGGGAAGAAATTATAGGCGATCCACACATATTGCAGTAACTCAAGTTGGACAAATCTGTCCACATTCACGACTTCTACCTCTGAAAGCTATTATATACACGTAATAAAGTATGAAAACATTGAAAACGCTATTTTTCTGAGGGGTGCAAAGACTTTTGACGGGCAGTATACATGCAGTTAGTAAATACGATCAAGTAGCAACCTTGATTATTTCGTTTTGGGAACAGAATTAGTATTAATTTCAATAGAATGATAAGAATTAATTTAAAACTAACTTCTTTTGAAATATGGACTTTTATGGACTTCGCAAATAATATGGACCAATATGGACCGGTCCATAAATATGGACCAAGTGGTCACCCTGACTGAGTGTAATGACCATCTGATTTTCTCATTGTTGAGTAAAACTTGAGAAATCATTTTAGAAATAAATGTGAATAAACCTGCTTTGCAGACTATGTGTAATATCGGGACACCTCTTGCCCGTCCAATGAAACCCCCGTTGAAAGTGAACTTTTAAAGAATATGATACATAATTAATGAGCTCATTAACTATGAACATGATTTACTATTCGAAGAGATAGCGAATGACGGATTATTTCTTCCGTCTAAAAGCATTGCACAGTCAGATTATTGAAATCGCTTCAAGATGCTCATCGTGCATAATCTCAGCAAAATACATATACAGTACGAGATATGACTGAACAAATGGTAAACATGCCTGCCGACGACATAGAGGAGACTATCGAAAGCAACTTAAACCAAATTCCTCATATTCATCTATACTCAGTTTGAAAGAGGCCCTGACTAGTCATTTTAGATTTATAGTTGGAAAGAGTCAGGAGTATTTTGTGATGTTACAATATTTTTGAATGTTTGTCCAACAATTTTCGACTGCTATCCGGCAATCATTTTCAGGTACAAAAGAACCTACGTATACATGTTAGTAGGAGTTTGAATGATTAGTTTGAAAATGACATTTACAATGAGGAGATATGGTATGATACAATGTAGATATGAACAGGTTGTACTGGGTCACATGTCATTACCAGTAGCAAAAGGAGAATAACCTGACATGAAAGACGATGAATGATGAGCAATGTTAGTAGAGCAGGTTAAGAAATGTGGTTAATAAAAATGAAATTCAAGTTCAGTTCTATCATGATGGAAGGATTGCCTACAAAGAATGCCTCACCTAATCGAAAATTAGTGTTGCCATTGTCGTGAGCTAGAATGTCGATAGCGATGTTGGTGTGTTCTACTTGACAATTTCAAATATGCTTAAAAATAGATGAAGTTGGGGTTGAGAGGTGCTCTTTAAAGCGGACGTGAAGTGGTCTTACAGTACTGCCTGTATAAAATTGGTTACTTTTCTTGCAGCTTTTTTTATAGATAACATTTTTTCGACTACATAGTTGCTTGTTTATCATTGTACAGTTTGTAAGAGAACATGGCTTCATATTTGCTTCATTCTTTTTTAGTCGTTGACGTAGAGTTTTGTTGCATCTAGTTAATCGAACGTTGAGCTTGTGTTTGTGAAAAACGTGTTTTATTCGAGAATCAATATTGTGCGTAATGTATGGAAGAGGGGAATGCAAAACATCCTTACTGAGCCATTGATTGTTTCGTTTTCTTGTGCTCTTTCGTCGTTGGAGCTTCGTGTTCCAAGATCGATGCATTACGGACAATACTGATTCTCGAAAACATCTTTACGTTAGAAAATATCCTGAAGCATCAAGGGTTAACAGCTGCAGCTAAAAATTTTACAATTTGACATAATCGAACTGTTTCCTTTCTTGGTGGCTTCACAAGATAACGACAATTAAGTTACCTAACACTTCATATACCGCCGCTGGCTTGAACATGTATCGATGTTCTGACCTCTGACACTTTTGATTAGTTTATACATCGATAACCCGTCCGCCCATGGGCGGCGCTTCAGCTATTTGGCCTGTAGAAACTTTCAAATATGCAAAAATATATATCAAGTGATGAGTCCAGTATATAAAGTAATGCCGTCACAACAAATCGACGCTCGGAGAGATTTACAGTTAACTCACTCACTCATCCCTTTTTGCGTCCTTGTGGTCCAGAAGATGTTGGGTTAGACGATTTCCGCTTGATGATGCTCCTCCACTTCTGGCGATCGTGTGTATCAGCTTCTTGAGCACCAACACTTTTCAGGTCTTCGGCGATGACATCGCGCCAGGTCTTTCCTTGGCGCCCAACAGCACGCTTGCCAGATACTTCCATGTCCGTAACTTTCTTGACCCATTCCGACTCGCTCTTCCTCCTCACATCACATGACCAACCCAGCGCAACCTTTGTCTTCTGATCGAATCCAAGATGTTCTCTAGCCCTATTTCCTGTCGCAGTTCTTCATTCGACCTTCTCTCTGATCTTCTCACTCCGCACATCCAACGCATGCGCATCTCCGCAGACAGCAGCATCCTTTCATGATTTGCGAGCAGGGGCCACGATTCACAACCGTAAATCATTGCTTGCCGGACACATGCAGCATACAGCTGGCCTTTGACTCGCATGGACGGTGACTTCGATGTTAAGAAGGCTTGGAGCTCCCGAGACTTTCTCCAACCACACCGTATTCTGGCAACCACTGCTGACTCAACACCACCGCAACTGTCGATAACATCACCAAGATAGTAGAAGCTGTCCACGCTCTCAAGTCGGGTTCCGTGCATGTCAACGCACTTGGGAATATCTTCACCATCATCCTTCGAAGCTGATAAGCACTTCTCACACTTGTAATTGATAGCCGCAGTGAGTCTCCCTTTCACTTTTGAGCATCGCGCATGCAACCAACCATTGCAGATGTTACATTGGATTGAGTTCGCTCCCACACCTTTGCAGCATTTTACACATGGCCATTTTGCTGTCTGGTACTTCTTCTCGACTCTGTCTTTACCACCGCTTACCATGATCTTTGTCTTTGTGGCATTCATCTTCAAACCTTTACAGGACAAACTTCTTTCCCAACACAGCAATTTCGCTTGAAGATCTTCCTCCGAGTCAGCCATAAGGAGAAGGTCATCTGCATATAGAAGTTCATATGGCAATCCCTTCCTCGCTGCTTCACTTACGGCATCCATAACTGTGGCAAAGAGCAATGGACTCAATACCGAACCTTGATGCACTCCTACATCCACAGTGAAGTGGTCAGAGTCTCCGAACTTTGTGCGAACGGCCGTAGTTGCATTGATATATAGTGTCATTATCGCTCTTACAAGCCATTCCTCGACTCCACTTTTGCGAAGAGACCACCGTAAAACTTCTCTTGGGACTCTGTCGAAGGCTTTTTCAAGGTCAACGAAGGCTAGGAACATCTTCTTTTGCTTAGCACGACTTTTGCTTAGCTTCTTTTGCTCTATGACCTGTCGGGTTATAAAGATGGGATCAGTGGTACCTCTACCAGGCATAAAACCGCACTGCATTTGATCAAGCTCTATTTGAGAGCGCAGTCTCTTCTCCAGTACTTTTCGAACACCTTCATGGCATGATCCAACAGCTTTATTGCTCTGTAGGATTCGCATTGTAGAGGATCTCCCTTACCCTTGTACAGAGGAATGAGCACACTACTGCACCAATTATGAGGGATATCATCAACTTGCAGAACGTCGTTAAACAGCTCTGATAACCATTTCACTGATACGTCCAGGCTTCGCAAGAACATTTCATTGACAACATCGGACGGACCGGGTGCTTTTTTCTTCTTCGCGTTGTTCAGAGCATTTCGAACTTCTTCTTCAGATATGCTTCGCCACGGCCCCTTCACAGTAGGACACTCAGCTGCACCGTCCCAGCTGTTTTCAACATTCATCAACGTTGTCATGAAGTCTCTCCATCTTTGTTTCACTTCATCAGGTTTGGCCATGATGTTTCCCTGTTCGTCTTTAACGCACGACACTCCCTGAATATCCCGATTTTCGGATGCCATCTGTTTCGCAATTTTGAAGAATCGCTTTTTGCCGTCATCAGTGTCAAGATTCTTTGCAAACTTGCGTCTTTTAGTTTCTTGTGCAATCCAAACTGTTTTCCTGGCCTTCCGTCTTGATTGTTCGTAGATAACCCTATTTGCATCACTTTTATTCTTTTGCCACTGTTTGAAGCACTTCCTTTTATATTTCACAGCTTCGCTCACTTCTGAATTCCACCACCAGGTCTCCCTCCTGCCTGCCCAATCTTTGGTTCGACCACAGACCTTCTCAGCACTTTGAATCCATGCATCTCTCATGCCACGCCATGCAGCATCAACGTAATTCCGTTCATCATTGCGATGAGCATGATTTGAAACTTCATCGTTGAAGCGTGCAGCTAGCGTTGGGTCCTTCAGTTTCCATTCGTATACGTAACACACATTTTCTTGAAAATCTTTTCACCGGTTTTATCTTCATGTCACTTAAAAGTAGCCGGTGCTGCGATACACATTCTTCACGTCTTTCGTGTCGACAATTTTGTTTCGATCTCTTCTTCGAACCAATATGTAGTCGATGACACTTTCATTACCACCAGAGCTGTAAGTAATGAGCTTGTTGGAGCTCTTTTTGAAGTAGGTGTTGCATAGAATTAGTTCCAGAGCATCTGCGAAGTCGAGCACACGGAGGCCCTCGTTATTTCTTGCACCAAAACCATATCCACCATGAACACCTTCGAAGCCATTCACTTCCCTTCCAACATGACCATTGAAGTCAGCTCCAATTAAAACAGTATCTCTGTCTGGGATCTTCCCAACCGCATGTGTCATCTGATTCCAGAATACATCTTTTTCAAGATCATTTCTTCCGGATTGAGGGGCATACGCTGACACTATATGGAACAACGTTTCACCCACCAACAATCTTACTATCATGCATCGTTCTTTTATTCTGTCGACGCCAACAATTTTGTCCGCCCACTTTTCGGCAATCAGAACACCTACTCCAGCAGCGCCGTCTTCTGCGCCTTTCCATAGAAATTTGTACCGACCTTGTAAAGGACCAGGCCATCTACAAGATCCACCTTTCCAACGCGTTTCCTGTAGGCAACAGATATCAATCTCTCTTCATCTTACCGTTTCCACAATTTCACCAGATCTTCGTGACATGCTACCGACATTCCAAGTGCTTACTCGCAAACAGTCCTTCTCAACCTTCCAGTCAGCATTAAGCTGCTTGCCGTCATAACCTGAACCTGATAGGTTTCCTCCTCCGTCATTCTTCTTATCGCAGGCTGACGAGGTCGCCCACGGGATACTACGGGCTGCACCCCGCCCATTATAAGTAGAGGTCATCATCATCAAAGCAGTCAGATTGAGCACAGTTTTACGACCGGATGCCCTTCCTGACGTCAACCTCAATGAGGTCATTAGTGTGGGTACCATAATGTTTTGATGGCATTTCCTCCATCAGGGTTCCACTACCCTCCCGGACTATCCGGGTTAGCCAGGTTATTTAAAGCCGCCCAGCACTCGGCTTCGGTTGATTTAGTTACTACCGGCGATGAAAATGGTAGTATCCAGGGGGCATGCGCTACCAAGTAGGCAGTTCAAAAGGGGGTCGCAACCTGAACCAAAAGTTAACCATGAACATTACTCTGATGAAATTCAAGTCCTAAACATATCCTGAAGATAAATACATATTCTAGCACATTATCAACGTACAGATAGATATGACATTCATCTTAATAAACCCACCAGTCTCTATAGCTCAACAAGTCGTATTTTAAGAATTAATTTTCATATGCTTCATGATCTACTAATGGCCACTTATTGGAATTGAAGCATACCATTTTCATACCGAAGATTCAATATTCACATTGATTAATAAGTTTCACGTATATTTCATCATTTAATGCATAAGCATTTATTATCTGAAATTTATTAAGCTCAAATAAAACCTACTTCAGCAACTCCGACGAAATATAAACATAAAGTGAGCTCTCTTATCTAGCGAAGTAGTTCCCAAGCAACATACAAACAGAGCAGAGTAGCCTATTATAGACTGTTAGTGATTGCAGCTTGCAGTAGGTCTTCATAAAATACGTTGCGAACGCCAAGCACAAAGTTTCCTAATTGTATTAGAACTAACACTACTATGAAATTTCATGCATGGCGTTCACAGAATGTTTCATAAATAATGAGCAGCCGAAGTGTTGGACTTTTTACAATAGCTCTTCACTTACAGATATTGTTAACATTGTAGGTTGTTGCAACATCATTGATCAATGATGTCGATGGCGTTGATTATCCATCTGTCTCCTTAACTGCAGAAACTAGTATATGGAAACTTCTTTGTTGCTCTAGTGAATAAGTGCGCAGAGACAATCAACAAATGCGAGTAACTCCACTAGACAGTACAGAGACAGGGTGTGTCTTCTATTGCTTCTCACTTCATATCAAACCTTCTCTTTAATTGGCCACTCACGATATTTACTAGAATATAATTTTGCATCTAATTCCATAATAGAAATATGGCTTGTCATTAATCAGGAACTTGCATGTATTCCATCTACTGTTCACAAATTTATTTCGTATGACTTTCATGTGCATTTCTACAAATTTATAATTTGCGTGGCTTCATTTTTCAATTTCAGGTAATAATCGCAGCCGATGAAAAAAACACTGCATCCAAATATTAAGTTTAAAATTCCAACAAAACTGACGTAGATTTTACTACCCATGTATCCACATAGTTATTTTGAAACAATTGTCAAAGAACAAAAAAGGGCACTTCCGAGCCATGTGAAAATCGGTCATGCATCATAAATTAGAGCAAAGAAGCATCAATGTGTTCAGTCAGTCTAGTTAAAGTTAAAATAAGTTGCAAAAGAGGAGAATAATTAGTGAAGTTTTTCAGGATGTAGATGGAGAAGAAGATTTTCTACAACTCGCAATTAAAGAACCCGAAATAGGTAAATGATCTTACGAGTTATGAAATTGCGACAAACCGAAGCGCATGACAAGCCAGAGCTTCTGAAAGACTAGGCCGAATTTTTTTGCTGTCAGACTGTAGATTTTCTGGCTCACTCACTCAAAAATTCAAATACACAGGTAAGCTCAGGTCTATACATGTATAACCTGGGATAGCACGTTGAAGTCCCACTAGCTGACCAGTCGCACATCTTTTACTTATCAGAAACTGGTTTGCAATGCATGTCCGAAGTGCAGGAATGAAGCTGACAAAGCACGTCATAAGAAAAAGCAAAAAATGACAAAGCAGAAGTTCTAAAAGTTAGGGAAGGAGCGTGGAAAGCATTGTCAGATCTAAATTAGACAGGAATGCAACAAAAAATGCTTCAAGATGGCAAGACAAATGAAACATTAATGAAAGGATGTTGTGTAATCCAGTGTAATACATCAGAAGTGATGACGGTCAAGTGTTGATAGATCATAAAAGTTTGCGAGCGTTGGCGACTATATCTCGACAGGAAGCTCAATAAGAAGAATTCGTGGTAGACGATTGACAGAGGATCATATTGGAGAAGTGACATATGAAAAAGTGACAGCAGCATTAAGGAAATTGAAAGATAGAAGAGCTCCTGAACCATCGGGAATTTCCTTTGAATTGTTGGTGGGGAAATTCTAGCCGAATTTCTAGTGAGGAAATCCCAGTCGAAAGGAAGAAGAGCTTAACGATTCCTATCTATCAAGGGGAAGGAGATGCTCCCGTGTACGACTCGTACCGAGGAATTCGCCTCCTTGAGCATACGATGAAGATCTCTGAGTAAGTCCTTGAAGATAGATAGACATTAATTAATCAGATATAAACAGATAATTAATCAAGATAAACAGTCGTCAGTCCGGAATTCGATCCGAGAAGTCAACAACAGATGCTATCTTCATTATCTGTCAAAAGTAAGAAAGATGCAGTCACCGAAAGAGTTATTTCATGTATTCGTAGACATGAAAAAATCATTTGTTTGATACGGTGCCCAAAAAGGTCATTGAATGTCTATCAGACGAGTGTGAACCAGAAGCACCGTTATGTTGGTAACCGTTATGTTGCTGTATAATCAGCACTAAGTGTAAGCACGGTGGTCGAGCTATCTTGCAGCTTTAGAAATTGATGTCGATGTGCATCCAGATTCATTCTTAGCCCTACTCCTGGTCACTGTAATAGAAGAGATGACTAGGGAATGCTGCAGTGAATGTCCATGCAAGCTGTTGCACGCTTGCCACCTCATGCTCACTGCAGAAACTTAAGGAGAAGTCCTGTCTATTTTTCAAAAACGGAAATCCGGATTTGAAAAAAGAAGTCTCAAAGTCAACATGGAAAAGACAAAAGTCCGAGTCATGGAGAAGCAAACCGAGATGATGCGCAAGGGTAGATGGCCATTCGCATACTGCAGAAAAAGTGTCTGTCAGACCTCGATTATGTGTACGGCCTGCTTTTGTTGCTGCCACTTCAGATGCTGCGGGTTAGCTTCAAAGCTTCAATCAGTGTTGACCTCTTTTATGTATCCGAGGTCAAGGATGCAATGAAAATGATGGCGACTCGCTTAAGATGAATGAGTGTATGTGCAAGAGGTCCAGAAGTTCTGACATCTTGAAGACATGCTTGACAGGAATGCTGGTTTCGAGAGCGTGAGAACTCGAATTGCGACTCTGTGGTCAAAATGGAGGGAACTTGCGAATCTCTTAGCGAGCAAAGGAGTCCCATTGAAATGCCGAGGACAAATCCACCAGACATGCTTCAAATCTGTTCTATTGTGCGATTCGGATACATAGATATTCATTTGTATATCAGTATTAGCATTTGCTGGCTTGTTGCATCTGTTTTTATATGCATGACTTTACTTGCATTATGCATCTGTATGACTCTGCAATTACATGTATCTATTTTTGTATATGTCTTACGTTCACAGATTCCTCAGTAAGTGAAACAAATAAAGAAGAGAGCCCGCTGTTTTCTCTCTCAATGGAGAGAAAAGGTACCAAATGAGGGAGTTATAGAACAGAATGGTCTGAAGAGCTTAGAAGTGACTATCTTTAGAAGTAGACTCCACTGGTTCGGAAGTGTGAAGAGGGCGGATAAAAGAGGTTTAAGAGGTCGCCGACCAGCAGCAAGATCGAAGAAATCAATGAATATCTTGTTGCCTTACACCGAACCAACTGCAGACGAGCCATCAATCATCCAACTCCGTCAGGGAATTCAAGGACGCAAAGCATGGAGTGAGTGATTGAATCAATGTCATTTATTATGTGCAACTTAATGTCATTTATACTGTAATACACAAACGGTGACAAATTTACACAGTTTTATAGTAATTATGTTGTAAAAAATATTTTCCTCACAGCGTCGTCTCCATTGAATTGAATTTGCAAGTCAGAAAAACCGTCACACCAGGACATTTTCATGGCATAAACAAGATTGGAATTGGACTACGTACACTAATGAGGGAGCGAATATGATAAAATCATCTATGATAAAAATCAGTCCGCAATCATCACATGTTTTAACGGGCACTTTCATTATCCTCATTAAGCAGACTATGCTTGTGCTCACAATATCTGGCACCAAGCGTGGCAGAAGAACAATTCCTTACAATACGATCATGTTATGAAGAGATTGATAAAGTGTACAGGTAGATAAAAGCATGTAATATTTCAATTTGCTCTCAACTCTGCATAAAAAACCACATGACCTGTTAGTTTTGATAATGCATTGATTGGTCATTTAATTTGCGTTCTGTGTGCGTGGAGAACTTTGAATAACAATTTATGAAAGAAGCATTGTGCATATTCATTACTTTAATAAAAATTTTCTTAGCAAAAATATTCATAACCGACTTACCTTTTGATATGCATTTACGACTGCAACTACACCCAGTTTGCAAGTTGCGCTCATAGTAGCTTTGTCACAGCAGGAATTTGGGGTGTTCAGTCCATAATCTTTCGGTCCGTCTGCTCCACAGCATTTGAACTAAAAGGAAAAATCAAAAATTTGAAAGCTTCTTGGAGATATCGGTTTTAATCATAGTGAATTTCATGTCGCTGGAAATGCAGAGTGAAATCAAATGGAAGAAAAATGCTTATTTCTTTCTGTGCGCATGTTTTTTTTAAATACGGATAGATATGAAGATTAACAATTTGCACATGTATGTCGAATGTCGAGCACTCGATGGTTGAGTATCCGTCTCAATTAGACTTGCGTGAACACATTTGCACGAATAATATGACCATCAGTAAATTATCAGACCTCAACAGATATAGCAGTCAAGGGAAATGTCTCAATCAGAGCCTCATCGTTCGCATGCACATTCGAACCACCGATGTTGAAGCCAAAAGACATGCATCCAATAACTTTGACCACATCGCCATCTGACCATTTGTTTGAAAGCAGGAGTTACACACCAAGGCAATGTTTTTGACGGGCTTAATAAAACGAAGCATGGCTCGAAAGTGAATATATCTGTTTAGATTTGAAAAATATAACATAGTAAATTGCATATATTTCAATGTCATGACGCATTACTGGAGATGAATTACAGTCTTCTGTAGCTTATATACATGCACAATGGTCAAAACATGCTATTTTAAATGAAAGAAAATATACCATCAAAACATCAAACACTGATCACTCAGACCAGACGTTTTAAGACCTTATCTTCGTTGGATTAGTCTCAGAAATCCTTGTTATCATTTACTACATGTAGATTGCGAAAGAGCAAATGACTTATTTGATTCCCTTACTTCAAACATCATTGGGAAAGTGGTTGGGAATTAAAATGACATTTGTCATTGTGGAGAAATATTATTACAAATCGGTTGGAATTGTTGGAGTTTAAATTTTTGTATTAAACAAATTAAAAAGGTCATTGCTTTGTTTACACTGAACGGTGCTAGGATGGGAATCACATGAACCATTCAAGTGTATTTTGTCTTATAGTTCCAGCAGATTCTGGGGCTAAAGATAGCACTGAACGACTGTTGTTTCTGTTCAACAAATGCTTCTGTTGACTTGCACTTTCGTTAGATGGCAATGAACATGGTCATATTCTATGTCACGGGTACATAATTTCTTGTACGTATAGAAGAATTATCCTATCCTTCTTGCTGCATAGCCATGTTGCGCAATGACAACGAAGATATTCCAACAGTAGATTATGAAGGAGAAAGAATTTCTCAGGCCTTTTAAAATATTCAGTAGCTTACTTTTTCTACTTTTTAATGCCAGGTCTGTAAGATTTATTGTGAATTGCAGTCAAGTAAAATGTTTTGTAAGTTCTTATCACATAATTCCTCAGCGAAACTTTGTGTTCAATTTGCCTGTTCAGATGAGTACAATTCGGAGTGCAGTTTTGGTGACAACATTAAATCACTATTGATGATTGCTGTGCGCACCATGTTTAGCATGCTCGCAAAAGATTAACTCTGGCGCCTTGCGAAGAAGATGGCCTCAAATTATAAAATTACTATATTATTAAGATTCAAAAGTTTAAATCATAACGGTACAATAGTCAGCTACATGAAATTTGTGATTGATGGCCTAATCTAAATTATAGCAGGGGTGAGCCGCCATGTTTGTATCTCTGACACATTTTGTCACATCTTGATATTCGAGATTTGTCACGTTTTGTCACATACACATGGGCGCAACTGCCACACTTTGTCACATGCTCATTGACATAGAAGTCAGTGTTTATACGCCCGAATTCCAAAAAAAAGAAAGCTGAGCGAAAAAATAAAGCTGAAAATTGCTACTTCAAACGAATTCAAATTCACATTCCCCTGACATACATGATGCAAAATTAGAAGTTAAAATATAAAAAACGTATTTTCCTTCATTCGTGTAGGCTAACAATCTTTCGAAATTTTTCTGTCTCTGTCATCACTCCGGTCACTCAAATTGGTGGCTTGAATTCCAACAATTCAGAAACGCGAACAAAGCACAACATCTGAAAGAAAATCGTATCACGACATAAAATTGATCTTAGATACATACATAATTTCTATGCAAATATCAATCCATGTGCAATTTTGTGCATGCCTATGCCTATAAAAACAGTTGAGGCTATTAATAAAGATACCGATGCAACCATCACGAGAAATTTATCACACTAATTAATGCCAGTAGTAATCTCAAATAGCAAAAAATGCAAATAATCTCGATAGTGGAAAAATAAAGCTGAAACACCAAAATTAAGAAATAAAGAAAGCTAAAGCTGAAAAAACAGCTCGGCTGTAAAAACAGCAGGCGTATAAACACTGATAGAAGTCACATTTTTGTCACATGGTGATGCAAACCCATTGCCAAAATTTGACATATGCCAGTGCGCAGAAGATTGACAGTTCTCAATTTTGCATTAAAGGATGATTTTTTTAGTAGAGCATTTGACGTAATATTCATAATATATATCAAACGGGGTTGTAACGGGACCAAATCGTAAAATCGTTAATTTATTGATTATTACTAATTATCATTATTTGTATAGCTCCATATGGGTGGTTTACGTGGCACAGTAGCTAAGTGCGTGGCCTAGCGATCTTTGGGTCCAGAGGTCGAACCCCGAAAGTGTCATTGGCAGTAGTGAGGAAGGGCATCCGGAATAAAGAATCACAAGTATCCAGATTAAAGTCTGACTTACGTCAGCACCATCCTAGCCTTCAATCTGGTGGAGTAGCGATGTTAAACCATCACTTCATTCCCATGGAGAATTGCTATTGAAAGTGTGCAACATTTTCCGCGAGATTTGGCGTAATAACGAAACATAGCATTGGCAAAACCGGGACACATTTAACTTTGTTTAAAGTGAAAAGATTGCACTCAAACCTTGTAGTCTTTACAATTGATTCTTTTTATAGTCTCGAATTTATTTATGATTCATTACTTATGGCAAATACAGGGATGAGAACGCCGTGTCACAAAAAATCCGGAGGATCTCTTCTAGGGGGGCCCATTTTCAGTTTTCATATGATAAGTAATCAAAGAATCAATTTTAAATAGCTATGAATCTTTATGAGCCTACACACGATAGACCCTATAGCTGCGACTAAAAATATATTTATTGTACTAAGGCCAATGATAATAATTAATTGTAGCTCAACCATATTGAGGCAAAGTACCGAGGACAAAATCTCCAGTCCTTTGGGTGTGTAACTAGTAGAATTCAACCTTTTTAAAGCGCCTAGAATGTATAAAGCATTTTCTCGGCAATTACATCACGCAGGAATTACAACTTTTCAGAGCTCAATGTTATTTTAAAATGATATGATATGAGGGAGGTTTTGTGAATCAAAATTTCTTGACGTGTATGATGAGTTTCACTATTCTCATACGATGATGAAAGTCATCCCAGTAGCCATTTATAATAGAATATAATGCTTACTAATTTAAATTATTAGTTAAAGTAGTCCTAATGAGGACTGATGGCGTTCTCCAATCCGCAAGTGTACAAAGGCAATGCTACTGTAACCATTGGATTAATCAGTTCTTAAAAGAACTCAATGTAGCTTTCTCGTGGCAACGAATTAAAATTGATCAGCTTTGGTTCAATATCTGGTAAAAATGGAAATCTTAAGACTTGTAATACTACTCATTCTTGCTGTTAATATACTAATACCATAGATTCCAAACACTGCCGTATACACGTTCAAAACAGACGTCTAATATACTGTACCGACTACAGATGCTGATAGTGGAAATAGAATAGGACAATGGTCACCATAGGTTAAGGAAATTAAAAATGGATATTATAAAACAACAGGAAACCGATGAATAAAAATTGGAAAAGTGGAGGTAAAATATGGAAATACACCGATTACAAGTGAACTATATCTGAAACTACACAAAGGGGATAATGGTAAGAGTGGATAAGTGGAAAGTGGATAATGGAGGTAAACAATAGAACTACAATGACACTCTACTACACCAAAAGCAATGAAACTATACACACTATACCTAAGACTACACATGGACATGGAAAATACTATTTCTTCACTTGAATTTGTTATCACCAGTTTCTTCATCCGTCTATAGTACTTCATGTAATTCCACATTTCTTCATTTGAATTACGATACATCGACCACTACTTCAGCTACCGATTAAGGGATATAAAACATAATACTGCAGTCCGTCAGTCATCAGCAGGTACTCGTCTAGTTGTGTTTCGACCCCTAACCTGAACACTCAAACCCAGACGAGCGGGGTCCCACACATAGTGGCTGACAAAATACTGAATAGGTAATGATATGTCTTGAAAGATATGTCACAAAGATAAATCAGACATCATTCAATTGTTGCGTTTCCCACATGTAAACTCATCCTGTCATTAAATTCATCCCATCAATAAATACAGTATGCTTTTTGCGATGTACGAGTAATAATATATCCCGTACACAGTAGAAATGGAATTGTTTACTTCAAAATGTACGGTGTCGGAGAGGGGACCTGCTTTAAGAGTCAAAAACGTAGCAAGGAAATATAAATCACGTAGCGGGTAAACAACATAATAAGTAACCCACTGATCACTAGAGGAGGCCCACTGATCACTCGAGGGGTCCACTCATCGTCAGAGGGGTCCCATTGATCGTCAGAGGGGCCCACTGCTCATCCGAGGGACTCACTGATCACTAGAGGGGGCCCACTCATTGTCAGAGTGGGCCCATTGATCGTCAGAGGGGCCCACTTATCATCAGCTCAGAGGGGCCCATTGATCAGCAGAGGGGGCACACTGATCGTCAGAGGGGGCATACCGATCGTCAGAGGGGGCATACCGATCGTCAGAAGGGGAAATATGGATAATATCAATTGTAATAACTTGTGATCAGAAGGGTCTTATATGCAACGCATCATGAAGATGTTGTCTTAATGGATCATGCGTTGCTTCATGAAGATGTCATTCCCTCTTAGGGGCCCACGCACCTTACCCCCTTACCCCTACATTTTCATTGCACTTTCTGGCGAATCTCAGAAATGACCCAGATAGCCGTAAAAAAATCCGGAATTCCGGATAAATCCGGAAGATTCTCTTCCCTGCAAATATGATTGCATAATAAACAATGTGAATTCACAGACCATATCATTTCACACACAAGAGAAAAACTTCGTTTTCAGTGAATAAATGCCACTCAGTTTTATAGCGATTACTGTTACTTTTGTTCTGTATTCAGATCAGTGGCAAATATAAATACATGCGCGTGCATTATAGGAAGTATACATTCACAGTGACTCCTACGATCTGGACATGACAATCAAGAAACATATGGTCACATGCAATGAATGTTACAATTGGGCTATCACATAGCACACCGAAGTCAACTTTAAAAAGTAGGCCAAATAACAGCACGACTTGCCTGGCGGCGCAAGTACAAGTTTCTATTTGGAGCAAGAAGGGGGGAATATCAATCTTGCATATCCCTAATACAAATTATCACCAAAGAATGTAGGAACATTAGAATAAAGACCTTCTGGAAAAGGTGATCGTTATTTCATTCAAACGAAGTTAATGTTCCTCCAACTTTGCTCATAATTTGTCAGAATATTTTCCCGTGAATTTGTCACATTTTGTCACACAGACAGCGAAAAACACACATTTTGTCACATTTTATTTTGAGATGAAAATTTGTCACAAATTGTCACGTTTTGTCACATCGGCCCACCCCTGTTATAGTTTCTTCTGTACTTGACTGGAATAAAAATTTATCTTCATTGCCATTGGAAACATACATGTATAGGCTATTCATTAGGCCAATAATGTATTGAGCGGCAGAATAATATTAGTAAGTAACTTAACTAATTTAGTGTTTCATCATATGTACTTATGAAACTTACCTTGAAATGAATGTCTGTCATAATATCCAGCGATTTTAGAATGTACAGTATACAATTCTGTGATCAGTCTACCGCAATATCTACTAGGAGTCTATGATTTTGATGTTTATAAACTTTTAAATAATGCTGAATCTTTCTTGAATTAAATGATCTAATAAGCAATAAAATTATAAATTTCGTGATACAATACAAAATTTCCTGCCATTTCCTGCTCTGACCACATGCACTATGTGTGCAAACATAGAGTTCTTACTGCTTACTTACTTCCCCGTTTTTCGATCACGCTGAACGGTGTCAATTTCCCCATTATAAACTAAAGCAACAAATATCATGAATTTTCGGCAATTGTCTCCAGTTTTATTGAAACAAAGAAATCATATCACTCCTTAATACTTACTTGCATAACTGCTAGTAACTACATGTATGTACATGTACACATGTAATATGTTGACGTGACTAACACATTCAGTACAACAACAAATAATTGATCTCATGATGATCAGTGCTGCCACTCTGATATCTAGAAAATCCTACGCAGGCGTATTTAACGAAATGCGTTGCATGTACCGCTACATCTACTTTACAAGACAAGGTTTCCGGTGTAGAAATATACTCTTCAATTTTTCCTGACGAGTTTTGATTCATAACAACTACATGCACACGTATGTGTAGGCTGTGTGGTGGCTATGCTCTAATAAGTTTGATTAAAAACTAAATTACAATCTGTGAAACTGCTTCAATTCGACCGTACAAGGACGAAACGTTGAAAGCGACATTTTTTCGAAAATGCGATTTTTACATATTCGGAATGCGCATTTCGAGCTCTGCAACGAACCCTAATTTCATTATTCAAATCCTTTGAAGCATGAAGATGAGAAGCGCAAAGGAACACGAAGAACAATAACGAACAACAGGATTTTAAATATTATTTCGGCTCTCCTGAAAAATCGTTAAATGGCATTTGCAACGTTTCGTCCTTATACGGTCGAATTAAGCTTCAATCATGGTGTGCCGGGAGAGGCGGTTTCATTTTGAAAATTTCCCATTATACTTCTCGACGGTTTCTGATGTATTTTCGTATGAAAATTCAGAAAATCATGGTTTTCTGAATTTTACAACTAGCCCTTTTTAAGAAAATGACGAAAAATCAAAATGGCGGAAAGAAAAACCGAAGCTGAATTCTGGGAGTGGATTAAAAAAATTCCCATCCATTTCACGAACAGTTTCCTATATAGTTTGAGCCGCTCTCTTCAAATTGCTACAAACCACCCAGCCGATTCGAATTTAAAAAAGCGAAAAAAACGAATCCTTAACTTAGAAAAGCGAAAAGAAGAGAACCGATAATTTTTACATCAAGCAATGGAGGCTCAAACTACATAGGAAACTGTTTGTGAAATGGATGGGAATTTTTTTAATCCACTCCCAGAATTCAGCTTCGGTTTTTCTTTCCGCCATTTTGATTTTTCGTCATTTTCTTAAAAAGGGCTAGTTGTATGATTTCTAAACCATGATTTTCTGAATTTTCATACGAAAATACATCAGAAACCGTCGAGAAATATAATGGGAAATTTTCAAAATGAAACCGCCCTTCCTGGCACACCGTGATGCGTTGAGAATGTGTGTTACCGAAGTACATGTAAATCTAAAGAGTGCACAATATATTTTTTCTATACTGCACTAATTGATTCTTTTGCTTCCTTCAGACGATTGCCCCACATTTCAAATCTGCATCAATGCATTAGATATTGCACCTGGACAATCCAACGAAAAAGAATAATTATTGCTTTCAATTCATCAATACATGTATTATGAAAACAACAAATACCGATAGAGTGTCTATCAAAAGACTAATAGTAAAAACAAACAAATTCAAAGAAATCATAGCCAGCTCTACTGTGCAGCTTCTACTAAAATGTTCAAATGTCTTAACGCAAAATATAACTGACTATACAATGCAGTGACTACTACACACTGTACAAAATATAAAATTCAACTAAAAATCTCTAAAGATAACAAAAAATGAGGACATGTGATAAAAGAGGGCACTGCTACCTTTTTGGAGAACTGTTCACTAGTTTATTCTAATTCATCAAATGAAAACTTAACCAACGTAAGACTCGTAAAAACAGAATATAGCAATAGAAAATATCTATCAAAAGACCAATATTAAAAAAACAAACTCAAAGAACTAGGCAGCTCTGCTGCACAGTTTCTACTAAAAAATTGTCACAAACTTCATCAATTGGATTGATTACCTGATGTCATCAATCGGAACTGCGAAGCTATTCTATTCTGCTAAGCTATTCTAAGTGGAACTCTAATCTATTCTGAACCGCGTTTTAAACTAATTGACGCTCCTGTAGACATTCATGAGCGTGTCTCCATAACATGGTATCGGCACAATAGTTAATATAGCTTGGTATAAAGCTCAAATTTTAAAAAATAAAGCTCATTAGTAGTTGCCCTCCCACATTGTTTATAGGCGCAATTGATTGGCTACCTTATTAGACAAAAGTTATTCTGGGGTTTCCCGCGGTTGCTGAAAACATCTCAGATTGCGCGCGTTTTAGAGGTAAAAAACGAAGTCCCATCCAATATTTGACAAAACCTCTAGGATTGCCACAGATGTAAAAGAAAATATCTTCGCGATGTTTTCAATTCGCATTCTGAGCTTGTAACAACACCCAAGCTTATGTTTTTCAGTCTTAAAAAATGGAACTGCGCGAATGTGCCCCATATCGTCTGTTACTAGAATCGAAATTTCTTCCGATGAAGGGCCAATTGTTAATAGAGGCAGTCGTGAATCAATGTTGCATATTAAGCTAGATTGATAACGTAAAAATTTTTGAGATTGACCAAAACACAAAAATTTCGGAAAAAGGTGAAAAAAGTCATTTCGTGACTTAACGGAATGTTAGTAGCACGGCGTCTGCTGATATTACAGGCGTAAAAGAAGTTGATGCTAATGAATAACATATCTTCATGCGAAGTCAGTTCGATCAATTATTTTCGCGTAAACTGCAAAGAACGAATGTGCCCCACTTTCCCCTACTGTATATTCTTATGGAAAATAGGAAAACATGCAAAATTCATGATGCGATACAAAATTATATAATATTCCTAACAGATCATATACAAATATTATCCTAATTTCCTTTCACGCACCTCTTCAAAATCCCACGCATTTCATACACACTAAAAAAAATAACGGGAATATAACGGTAGTTGCCGTTATCTGCCGTTATATATCACTTTTATCAGTTACTTACCCGTTATATGTGTCATGGCAATTGAATTTGCCGTTATAAAAAAATCCCGTGATAATATAACGGCTACAGCCGTTATGATATAACGATAATTTAACTGATGCTTGACAGTTATATTTGAGTATTAACACATTATGTACTTTTGGAAAAATGATCGAATACAATAGAAACACCCATACCAAATTCCAAATATTTTCAGTATTTGACGAAGACAGTCAATGCCATAATCTGATAACGTTGTAGTTACGGTACACTTATTACTATGTTAGTTAATAACTTATGTGCATCTATATAGGTCTATTTGCGTGTTATTGAAGCAATACTGATATACAAAGCATACTTTGAAAAAAGATAACATTTTGAGGAACTATAACTCACGCCAATGGATAAAAAAGTTGCTTAATTGATGCGACATTTAACTGAAGGAACCGATAGTAAATGTTGTGTCCTTTCAGCTCAAATTTGCATCTGCTTCATGAATCTTGTGACGACAACTGTCTTTACTGAAGTCAATGTGGCAACTATGCTCTGATTTTTGCTTTTACCACACGTGAGATCAGTGAAAGACCTTTTGATTCTCGTTGATTAGCTGCAACCGATGTATAACTAATGATTTGAAGTTGTTGACCATACCCAAAGTAAATTATAATTTTGTGAAACTAAAATTCAATATGCCCCACGGCCTGGTGGGAATGTAGAAAACACGTGATGTCGGGACGTTTTGATTCTTCATCTTCAGCCCAGAATGAATATGAGATCAGCTCAAGCAAAATATAACATCGGTCATTATCCTAGACATGTTCAGAAAATGACAAGTGCACGTGTGTAACTGGTAGGATAGTCTGGGAGGAGAGTGCTGGGTGTGAAGGTAGTGAAAAGTTCTCTTCCCCTCACAGCCATTCATAAGGTTGCGGTTTCCAGTCATCGATTACCGCAACCTTATGAATGGCTGTGAGGGCAAAAGAGCCTTACAATTCCTGCACACCTAGCACTCCCAGACTATCCTGCCAGTTACACACGTGCACTTGTCATTTTCTGAACATGTCTATGATAATGACCGATGTTATATTTTGCTTGAGCTGATCTCATATTCATTCTGGGCTGAAGATGAAGAATCAAAACGTCCCGACATCACGTGTTTTCTACATACCCACCAGGCCGTGGGGCATATTGAATTTAGTTTCACAAAATTATGATGTACAGCTGTATTTTGTTGATGCGTTGCCAATGACTCTGAAATATTTGAATTCTCAGAATTTTAAACAAACTATTTATCGAATTTCATGCTAAAATCACTTTGTGTGGTACAATATTCGAATCATCTTCTAAATTGTCTTTGACATGTCACTACAAGAGATCAGCTGTGCTGGTATGATTTAAGTACAAGTGTTCAACTGTCATATGAAAGAAAAATATAAATTAGGAATTAGATAAATTAATCAGATAAGGAATGAGTTTCATAGAATCATGTTTATACGCAAAGTTTGTTTCTGCTGAAGAGCTGTCTCTGCCTTGGTACTTGTCAAATGATGTTTAAAAATGTATATCTGAAAACAATGGAACAAGTCTAAAATCTTATGTGACTAAGTCGCTATGTGTATCTTCATAGACATCCGGTTGTTGTTGATACCCGTCGTCTTCATACCTGCAGTCATAAATCACAAAAAATGAGATGTTATGAACACCATCTCAAGTTAGGTTGCTTGCTATAACTAGATCTTGTCTGGCTCAATGACGCCATCAATCTTGTGACATTATAAGGTGCCGCAGGTTCCTCCTTTGTACAATGACACCAGGTAAAATATAGATCTTTGAATATTTCGTCAAGCTGATGTTAAATAATATTTCATATACGTGCTTTTAGTCTTCGAATCTCATTAGCAAGTCAGCGAACAAAAGTTCTAATCGTATAATTGTGTATAATTTACAAAAATATAACGGCAAGTAAAACTATTTCGCGTTATATGCATATTTTGTTTAAATGCAAATTTTTATTTGAATTCATTCTACGTTGGCAATCTACATTCCTGGCGACATGAAAGCTGTAAAGGTTACTTTAGAAGATTCCTCTCAACAGGAAATTATTATTGCATTTGGTGGACTAAATGATTTTTTAATTGAAAGTAAGTTACTCAGATCTATAGTGTAACACACGTTACGTAATTTCACTCATGGGTAGAAGTTAATTGGCAGTCATGAGTTTCAGAAATCACGGGGTAATAATTGACTCGCTTTAATTCAGATGTGTGCTTTGTGCCTCGGGCTCGTTGAATTATCTGATATTGGTTTACAATAAATCCGTGTTGTAGTGCAGAATTGAGATTTCTATAAATGGGCAACATTCTAAATTGTCAATCTTGTACCAATGCTGTATGCAGCAGTAACTCAACCAGCAGATAAAAAGCAGTTGCTCCCAACGAGTTTTAGAACACCCAGATGCTTATTTCTTCAAATTAAACCAGTAATGAGTTGGGTACTATTAAAATAGAATGTTTTTTTAAAATGAAAAAAATCACATGTTTTGTGTATTTGTATGCATAGGCCTACATATCTGTCATCTAGTATCGGTATAGATTTTGTGCAACATTTGTCATTGTTGAAACTTAATCCATACTGTCCCATGGTTGAATGATACACCTCCAACTCTTCGTTAAAAGAAGTAGAATGATTCAATACATACATCTTTGAATATCGTATTTCTTTTAATAAGATAAGTGTCTCCAATTTTACTCAGAGCCCTGATTTGTTTATCTATCTTATTTATCAAAAGTTTTCACTCTTTCATTGGAAAAATTTGCCGGTTTCTACCCACTTAGGTACGTAAACAGTTGAGATAAACTACGTATATAATATTATCAGAATAAAGTACCGGCCATGACTCTATGCGCACAGCAATGAAAACGGAATTTTCAGTATTCATTAGCAAAATTCTATGCAATCACAAGACTTATTAGTCACGACATTTGAATTTCCTCATTTGGGTTAAATTGAGTGACGTCATCACTGTATCATTATGAGTATGAAGGAACATATCGAAATCAAGCAATATTTCCGAGTACATGACTCGAAAGCAAAAGAAACTACCGTATAATGCCTCCGTACTTTAAACGGGATATGAAGTAAACCTTCTGTGCATGTATTGAACAACAAGTAGCCTTATTTATTATACAATACCCGGTATTAGTAGTATTAGTACCAGTCAGTTATTTTAATAAACCATGTAGGCCTAATTATCATGTCGGCCGATGTAGGCAATAAATTGTAATAGCCTATATGTAATAGGATTACATAGTCTACATAGGACTACATATGTTTTGTACATGCGTCTGAATCAAGGACGTCTCTTATTCTTTCTTTTCTTCTCACAGATGCGTCTCTTATTCAAGGGCGTCTCATGTTCATAGAAAATCGGCATCTGAAAAATCGTTCTATAAATACATGTAAATGTGGTACCCAAAGTCACCTGGTCAAATTGAGTAAAAACTTTGGACAGTTGAGAAGTTGACACTTTTCACTGTTAGCTAGCTGCTAGGTTAAGAGACCACGATTTTCTGCCCGCAGCAGTATGCAGAAGTCGTGAAAACGGGCAGAACAGAATATATTTCTTAGTTCATTCCATCCATAAGACGGAACAGGCTTGAAGATGTTTGCCAAATTGAACGCCCCCAAGAATGCTGCGCCTGGCTACGCTGCTGCTTCTTCATGAAGCGGTTTCTGGGAAAACAATGGTTTCTTGACAGTTATCAAGCGCTCTTGGCGTGACATACATTTAAGCACGACAATGAGTTGGTGTGAATGTCATCTTCAAGTAGTTCGTCAAAGAAGGCATCGATCATGGACATTAGACTTGCTGCGACTTAATACAGAAGCTACGTCTTCAATCTGATAGCAGAATTATTACAGATATCTAATAAAAAGTGATTTAACCGTTATCATCCCAACGTACCATTTGGGAACAAGAATTCAAGGATCTCCCATATAATAGCATGTGATTTGTTTGCTCCCATATGTTGTTAGAGCTATCCTCAGACATGTATTTGTACTTTTAGCAAATTCATGCAATAATTTACTTATGTTGCGTTAAAATTTAAATTTGAATTTAGCAATAATAATCACCACAATAATTTATTGCTTCGTAGGATATCTTCCCATCTATGTACGAAGACATAAGAAATAAGAAAATAAAAACAAGTTGAATAATTATACTGAATTAATCAATGATGTATTTGTAGATGACTTTGTGTTATGGGATTCATACTGTTAAGTATAGTATACCGGTGATGAATCAGTAGGTAATTGATGATTTTTTATTTCAGCCTCTAAAGTTTTTGGAGTTGAGATTGATTATGTGAAATGGTTGGACTGCAAGGTGACGGAGACGACATTCAAAGCAGTCTTGAATGAGTCGTCTATTGAAATGACTGCTGTTCAATCGTCCAGTTCCACTGATATCCAGGAGCCCCTTGCAAAACGACTATGTACCGACAATATTCTAACACCAAAGCCGGCCTCGATAGCATATGCTGACAATGTACAAATGATGACAAATGCAAATGATGAAATTGTACCACCTCAATCTATAAAACGAAAGGTGATTAATTATTACTGCTATAATTGCACTTTTAGCACCACAAATGCTTTAGTAATAAGTAATGCTTTCTGCCACCACTGGGTACCATACAAGTACTGCACCCAAGACCAAATTGCATATAAACCTATAATTTACTTAACATGTGTTTATAACTGATTATCTTTCAAATCGTTCTTTTCAGGAGAAACTGATAACTCGTGTTTCGGATGCGCTACGACAACGTCAATTTAACAAGTTACTTGGAGCAAAGCAAAAGTTGAGCTCATTCAGTCAACGAAGATACTCAAATACTATAGTCGCAAATATTCAAGAGCCAGTTTTATCAAAAGAGATGTTGCTCAATGATGTGAAAGTGAGTCTATCGGGTTGGCGAAATTGCTATTTAGAGGTACACTGTAAAAGTTGAACCGATAATACATTTACATATACATGCATGTTGCACTTAGCTTTAGTCTTACAAGCGGGCTTTTCTAGGATAATGCTTAAGAGGAATGCCGAATTTAGAAAAATGCTTCTAGGTTAATAGTTGGGTTACTGACCTGGACCTTGGTCCAAGCAGTTTCAACAAGTTTAAAATGATCTCCTATGTTGTGTGGACTTATGTGCAAGAACCTACATGCAACAGTTACAGATCCATCCTATATTTTAATTACATTTTTCCTTCTGTTTTCAGAGTGAATTGTCCAAGGTAGTACCAGAGAAGAGAAATTTACAAATCATGAATCGAAATCTTTTCGATGGTAAATTTCAGGACAGAGTCCCCAAACGTCTATCGGTATATCCTAGCCTTCTGTTGGAGGAATTCATTCGGTTGTATCCAATTTACGAAGAAATCAGAGAGAGGACTTCCACTTTTCTGCTGAGGCATAATCTACGAAATACCGAAGACCTCCTACATTTGCAGAAACGCCTGAGCTCAAAAAAAGCGAAGACTGGTTTTTTTTCAGGAAGTTTTGGTGAGTTATCCGGCACATTATTTCTGTGTATCATTAATAGGGATATTGGTCGGGCGGCTTATTTCTAAGAGGGCTACAACAAAAATGCAAAAATGGATATGAATCGCCCCCTCCCTCCCCTAGGTATGGATAACTTTTAGTGGGATAATCATGCTTTAATTAACCATCGTTCTTCTTTGACCAAGAAACTCAAACGGCGCGCCGTTTTTTCTAATTTTGATCATTTTATACCGTATGCATGTAGGTTATGTAATACATGTATATTGCACATGTACATGAATATTATCAAGATCAGCAAACTATTGAATCTAGATGAGCGAAATTGACCTACTTATTATCAAATATATAGCATTGTCCATCATTCAAATGAGAGCTCGTAGTTAATCTAGCATTCATCTTTTAATCATCTGAACTTCAGATTTCATGAGCCCTCGGGCCATTCTTTGTCTATGTTATCATACATGTATCGTACATTGATGCATTAATGTATGACTAGAAATTCTGCAAATAGCTATCAGTCTGATCGAATTTCTCATTTCTTGAAATAACATTTTCATCAATACTTTTCCATTGAGCGTATTCATTTCACAATGAATGATATCTTGATATTTTATAGTACCGGTACTATACGGTATGTTGTGTATTTGAATTGCAGGATAATTCAATCGGAGAACAACTGCAACAACCCGGGCGCTTTGGTCCCCAAGTGCTGTTTTCGCCGAACTTTTACGGCATTCGATCTCGCCATGGGGTTGAAATAGACATTGCTCCGATGGACTTCGCGGAAATGGTCGCGTTGTCGTTGGACATTTATTACGTCCTTTGACTTGACCTACCCGGTTGCATATGCCCAAATTTTGGGTACTTTCCAGGAAGGCATCCTTTGTGAAAATTTTTTCCCTAAGGGCATCATAGCCCTAACTAAGTTTTTAAATAATTAGTTGTATCTTACAGCCGTTCATAACTGCTGATTCACGTGTTCCGCAATTCTATCCTTAAAACGGCTATTTCTTTTTTTGAAAGATTGAAGGATTCGGCTAGTTGCAAGGAACCGCCTCTCAGTTAGCGCGAACAGGACCGAAGAGCCGGTCCAAACGTGTTGCTATTTTTACATGAACTTTCTAGTCTTGAATCTCATTATCATCCTGTTTTCCAGTTAGATGAATATAGAATATTGCATTTATTATTTGTTAAGTTCATGTAATAGATTGTTATTGAGTTGCATGTTCTTCAAAGATTAAGATTTATTTGTTACGGATTTACTTACTCTTGTACTCTTATATTTGTGTGAATATATTTTTGAACAAAATATTGTTAAAATATTGTTTCTATTATTTGCTAAGAATGAATCATAGATTTGTAAATTTTTGTATTTTCTTCAACGATTTAGATTTTGTGGATATATTTTTGAACTTCTATTATATGTTAAAGATAGTTAATAGATTGTTGTGCCCTAAAATAATAGGTTTGTGTGAATGTAATTTTAGAGTGAATAGTTTTTATTTCTGTGAATATTGTTTGTTATTAAGGATAAATGAAAAAAAATGTATTTCTTCAAAAAAATTTCTGAATATATTTTTGAACAGAATATTGATGACATATTGTTTCTATGATTTGTTAAGGATAGCTAAAACATTATTCTGTATAATAGTCCATTTTTTCACAGATCTAGGTTTGTCTGTGAAACTGTGAATATCTTTTTGTCAAGGCGTATTATGCTTGAAATTTACAGACTTGCTACATTTTGTAATAATACTAATTTTTGAAATATGTTTTGATAATATTTTCCATTGAAATGTTCTTATATAATTAATTGTCTGCATGTAAGAAGCATTTGTTTTAGATTACATGTTTTGGGTGACGATAACCGATTTGTCTATAGGTAATTTAAGCATATCTAAAAAAGAAATTATATCAATATAACGGATAAGATAACGGTATTTTCCCGTTATTCAGAAACACGATTATAACGCGAAAATAACGGGAGATTTCCTTCATATAACGGATAATTTTTATAACGGGAAATATAACGGCATTATAACGGCAAATGTAACGGGAAAATACGCGTTATATCTTGGAAATCTGCCATTACATAATAACGGGAATTTTTTTTAGTGTGTAATTGAATACTCCGCATGAGTTATTCAAATGTCTGTCTCGTCATATGTTTATTCTGTCAATGTCACATCATTTAGCCCGATGACAACAAAAATTGAGTTGATGTCTCTTCATCAAAACCAAGCTTGTCGATTCAAGCATGCCCTCGCATTGTAGCAATTTTCAGGATCCTTTTTCAACACAAATTTTCATCCACTGTGTCAAATTTAATGATGAAAATTCAACATACATGTACATCGCGTAGCATTTCATTGAAATACGGTTCATTCACATGCATTATGCACATACATGTAAAAGTAGATGTACACGCGATTAAGTAAATATAGCTTACAGATCTTTGAAGAAAGTCGATATTCATTTCCTTGTTCATGTCTTTCTTTTTGGCCTCCATTTCTTTCACGATCGTGTCATCAATTTTGGAAAGCACCTGAAAAACGAAGTGAATCACATTAAACAATACACCAACTTATGAAACGATTCAATGGACTGATAATAATTTTATACACTTATATTTCTGTCTCAAGGTACAGACCCATACAATTAATAAATCATCACCAAGGAAACCCGGGGACATATGACTGCAAGTGCAAGTCAATCTCATAAGGATGCACGAATATAAGGTTTAGAATAAATGTGTATAACTTTTCTTGTGCGATGAAAATCGAGTGCTGTTAAGGGGGCTCTATCAAGTGGGCTAAACTTGATTGAAATCAGTCTTAATTGATTGAATATCAATTTTAATTGCATAATTCTGATTTTTGAGAATAGCCACTCCTAGATGTGAGAAGAAGAGTATGAAGGATAAATGATTTTCGTTTTTCTTCTTAGATAATTGTGTTCCAAAATAGCTCTTCAAGCACTTTATATTTTGGCTTTGATATAGTGATTCACGAGCAATCTTAACAGTTGAAAATACATGTGCTACCAGGGTCTCACAGCAACTTATCTACAGTTGAACTACACCTCAATTCCAGCGAGTCCCAAGGGCAAAAATCACTTATTAAATAAATTTTCAGTAGTACATCAGCTATACCTTAGCCTCAGGTACAACATGTACTCTCATCCGATAGCTATGACGAGAGCCGTTCACCAGATAAACATTTAATGGCATAGAAGGACAAAAGCTTCATGACACTCAGGTCAAATTATCTTTCTACGAAGTTTTCGCACAACGGCATGCCAACGCCAGTAAAATACTCGTGCACCAAACTTAACAGAATGCAGTTGTTAATTGATGAATTCTCACTGCCTACTCGGAATGTAAGTCACCTACACCACTCCAACTGTTGAGAAAATTCAGCATGAATAAAATGTATTTAACTTTACAATTATACAAAATGTTCTGAAATACAACAGTGGGAGTATCAACTCCGCCATAACTAAGAAATGTACAGGTCGCAAGAAACGTTAAGTGATAAACAATATTAAAATATACGTGTATGTTTACATTACGTTAGTGCACCATACATGCATGTACCACATGCACGTACATCATGATTAGGTTCACTAAGGGCTCCTCAATCGTGCCGATTACACTGGTGTATTTCTATTACTGCTTTTTTCAGTAATTGATTTGTGAGCATCGCTTTGGGAGACGACTCAGTCTCTTCCGTATGATTATGTCAGATGTATCTACATACTCTATGTTGATGCAACTGTATGTTTGTTAATTATTGCGCTCATTTTGCAAGTCTCACCTTTCACATCTTTGCAATCCACCACCTGATAGCTCTTTTTAGAGTGTCTCTGTCTTATGATTGATACCAACACAGCAACTATTTAAATCATGTAAACCCTGTCTTCGAAATTATCGAAGTCATTCATTAATTCAGTTTGGTATTACAATTGCAACCAGCATAGAATAAGACTAGAGTAGAATGCTGGTTGAACATTACACCCATTCAATGTTTGCATGTAGCATAGGAAAATAACAGTACGTAGCAAATGAATAAATGCTAAATAATAATAATAAAATTCGCTGAAAGTTCAAATAAATTGAGCAGTAATGGGGATGCAAAGCCATCCCGTGGCAGCTCTAATGATCGCATCGCAAAAGAACCCAACAATTCTGTGCAGGCATGATGACTACCACTCAAGAGCCTCATGCAGAAAATTCGGCGGTGTCTCTATCAAAACACCAAGCCACAGACCAGTCCATGCAAGAATAGAACTTCATACCATACATTATACTTCTTGATATTTGGAAAAATGTTTTTTCAAACTGCATACAGAAAGGTAGCAATTGGAAAATAATGAGACTCCCATTGCAATCGTTAAGAAAATGCGCAGTACAAACTCACCTTTCATTTTCGGACAATTAAGCGAATGTACTTCTTTGAAAATATAGTGTATAAACTAATATATCTCTGGAGACTTAAACTGTTTGGAGGGTCTACACGAGTTTTCAAGGTAAATATGACATCCAACACAGATCATGGCAAACGATTTCAAAATGCATACTCGAAGATGCTTTGAATTCCATGTTGCTTTAGAACGTTAAAATAGCACTGAAGTATGGAGGCAAGAACAACATTCAAAAATATCAAAATTTTGTAATTAAGTAATGATTGGGTCGACTTTTCTACCTATTGCTCATCTTTAGTAAAACAAAAAATACAACACTGATCGAGGACACACATGAGGATGTACACAAGACATACACTAAGCAATTTCAGTGCAGTATTTGAGTGATAGCTGACATGAACATTTTATAAGTAATTATATGTTGATGGCTGTCAAATTATTGTAAATGGAAGAGATGGTTATGTCTTGATATTAGCAAACGTTTCATAAGTGTGTTATTTATAATTTTAATCACAATTATATGATGAAAGATATCATCATTCATTAATCCTCAATTTTATTCATTCTATAATTTGAAACTTGACATCAATCAATTATCTGACTCTTATAATTTGAAAAAAATGAAGCTTTTACGTCACTACTCCCCATACTTGGGGTTTGGACGGTGCTGACATACTCGTAGTCAGACTTATGGAGCGTTGTAGTACTTTTAGTCCGGATGCCCTTCCTGCCAACTTCCAATGACACCTTCGGGGATCGACCTCTGGACCAAAAGATCGCTAGGCCAAGCACTTAACCACTGTGCCACGGAGACCACAGTGCTGTGGTCTAATTGACTGTTATAATTTGATGAATAAAATCTGTTGAAGTAGCTCCCTTCGACCCCTTCGACATGAAGTCTTATATTTATAGTTTAACTTTTTACTTGCCACTAACAGAAACTGTCGAAAATTTGAGATTGGGATATCACGCATATATGTTGTTCATAAATACAGGGTGACTCAAAAGTCTTAATCGGGTTTCAAGTCAAGATTTCTCAGTAAGTATTTGCACTACAACCTTAATTTTTCGTTTATACTGTGGAGGAAGAACCAGAATTTTAGTAACATGTCGCAATTTGTGAAAAAAATCAAGTTAGAGGTCGAACTACTTGCTCATTCATTTTATGGAGGTCAACCAATTTATCAAATGGTATGAAACATTGTCCGCTTACGATTTGTTTCTCATTGACTACAACCACATGCTAATACTTCATCATTAAATTTGATTGATCAAGTGACCTGCTAAGTGTGAACAAGACTTAATGCACATGCGTCCATTGAAATAATAGCGGAAAGTTAATACGAAGGCATAATGAAGGACAACAAAGAAGAATGCTAAGCTATCCATTAATGTGTGATTGGTACTTATGATAATTATCGAACTTCTACATTAGCTCAATAGTTATGCATGACATCAAAATGTCGTTGAATTGAAGCATAGGCATAGATATCTGTGAAATGACTGATTTCGGAAACCGTTTAGTACTTAATAGCTGCTGATATTCACTTTTCTATCATAGAAACCAGTGATGTTAACTGTGCAAGATCGGATCAACTTTGTGTTGCTTATGGCTAAGCATGAGTCCGTAACTACCGCCCGACGGGAGTGGCAAAGAAATTTTACATCAAAGCCACCTTCTGAAAGCACATTCCGACTTGTGTTTAAGAAATTTACTGAGACGGGTTCTGTCTAAGATGCTGAGCGAAGTGGTCGCCCATCCCTTGATGAGGATGATGTTTTACGTGTGAAAGAGGAGTTTGAGAACAATCCAAGATCGTCGGTGCGGGATGCAGCCAATCAGCTTGACATGCCACGCGAGACTGTTCGACGTACTCTGAAGCGAACAGTTGGCATGAAATCGTTTCACATTTCCCGTGTTCATGAACTGTTGCCAGACGACTATGAACCAAGGCTTCAGTTTTGTGAAGAAATTAGCCGGCTATGTGATGATCCCAGCTTCATCCACAAGCTATGTTTTCTGACGAGGCCATCTTTCATCTGAATGGCAAAATTAAGTCACAACTGTGTGATTTGGGACTATGAGAATCCACATTTATGTGACGAGATTCCTCTAAAGTCGAAAGGCTTGGTGGTCTGGGCGGCCATGTTTTGCGACCGGATCATCGGACCTTACTTCTTTGAAACAACGGTGACGAAAGACTCCTATCTCGAGATGCTGAGGGATTATTTCATTCCTGAACTGAAGAGACTACGAAGATTTTCCACGACAGTCTTCCAACAAGATGGCGTTCCTCCTCATTGGGGTCTGAATGTGAGAGAATTTCTCAACATCCAATTCCCTAATCGATGGATTGGCAGGAACGGTCCCATCCACTGGCCAGCTAGGAGCCCAGATTTGACGCCTCTTGATTATTTATGTGGGGTCATAGCAAGGAGATGGTGTACAAGAATAGGCCAACAGACAACGAAGAACTGCGAGTGAAGATTGCAGAAGCAGTCCAGTCCGTGACGAAAGTCACGATCAACAAGACTTTTGAAAACTTTCAAAAAAGAGTCATTCTTTGTAATGAAGTTAACGGAGCTCACTTCCAGCATATATTGTAAAATGCAAGTCTCTTTGGAAATTCTGGTTCTTCCTCTACAGTATAAACGAAAAATTGAGTTTGTAGTGCAAATAGAGAAATCTCAATTTGAAACCCGATTAAGACTTTTGAGTCACCCTGTACATTAATTGAACTATAGCTGAAAATCGAGTAGAACTGGATAAACCACACGCATGTATCCTAGGCATTTCATCAAGGATACTGGAGTAAGTGATACACCAACAAAATGAAAGTGCAACGCCCAATCTTTTCAAAACAATTTGAAATGACACTCCCATTCCCATTTCGAAATAACAATTCCTTTAAATATAATGCGTGAGTAATTCAAATGAATTCATTTTAAAGTTCCAGCGAACCTAGAGATATTTAGTTGCTCTACTATCCGGAATGGATCAACAAACAAACTGTACACGCGCTACGGTGACACTGGCGGCACGTTATGGCGTTGAATCTCAATTGCACTTAGCCACTACATTTGATCAGACGCGTATCATGCAGTGTAATGATCTTTGAACACTTTACGCATGCTTTCGCCATCCACATACATTAAGCCGCTGAGTTAGCAAACGTGATTTACATTCCGGTGGAGATTTTCTAAACAGTTTTGAAGTGAAGCCTTTATACTCGTATTTACGTTAACAACAGCGATACTCTGGGTCAAAATAATGAGGAATAAGACATTATCAGAAAGCATAACTGTAGTGCTTCAATTCAAAACCTTTATCTCAGGAAATGGCGAATGATTACAACTACCAAGGCAAGTAACAGAAACAACATCGATTCCCAAAAGACATTACTGTATGCAACTCAGGGTGAATGGCTAAATTCAGGGGCCGAAACCTTGCTTCATGCAGCCACATGGTTCCTCCCTGATGACTCCGTGCATAGATATAAGCCTTGATTCATTTCCCGTCCCTTAAAGTTGGGACGACTAGCCGTCGTAATCATTGCGCATCCTACTTTGCACTGGGGTATGGTTCTGTTTTTAGAATTAATTTATATTCATACGCTCTGGACTTTAAATAACATAATTTATTACACAATTTTCCACTAGGATAGTTGTTTTAATTTCTGTTTTCTTCCGCTTCCTGGATTCGTCGAATTTTTAAACCGTGCCGTGTTTTAGTTTAACTCAATAATTTTGAGAAGAATAAAAAACCAAGGTCCACTTAAATTGAGAACAAAGCAGGTCATGAACTATCAATGAAGCGAACCTTGTACAATTGCATATTATCCTGACACGCGACTGATGGACTATATTCTAACCCTCTCCACTGCGGATGCGGCAATTTTGAATGCTGTGAATGTTTTTAAAACGGAAAACCGGAGCTGCTACGAAAAATGATGAAGTTTCAGCGTCACTCCTGATGCCCTTCTATCCTATAATGACACTTTCACGGTTCGATTTGTAGAAGGCACTTAGCCACCTTTTCACGAAGACCACAACTATTTTGATAATTTCATTATTTTTTATTGGTGCCATGGGATGGGGTACCGGGGATGGTCTCCGTGGCGCAGTGCTCAAGTGCTTGGACTAGCCATCCTTCGTTCCAGAAATCGAGTCCAAGAGTGTCAATGGAAGTCGTCAGGAAGGGCATCCGGACTAAAAGATCACAGCGCTAAAGATTAAAGTCTGACTGTCAGCACCGTCCAAGCCCCCAATAAGGGGGAGTAGTGACGTTAAACCATCATTCACATTCATATTCATTGATCATCTTTCGGCCAATGGAAGTTTAACCAACATTTCAACATTAAACGTATGAAGCTTGACTTTGTAAAATCAAAATATTATTCTGTGAAATCAACTTTCTGTTTTTTCTGATGATAGAATAGAATTTAATTTGCTTGACCTTGGATCATCGCCTGACCTCGCTGATGAGAATGGCTTATAGTTTGCAGAAATTGTATTTCATACGAAAAACAAAATATTGTGATTGTAGTCCGGCAGCTAGAACGAGTTTCTACAGGGAACGAGGCCGAAAATGAGACTTTCACAGAATGATGTACACCCTATTCCTATCACGAATTTGCGCATCTGCCGAGTCCTGGTTAGTTCCTCTTCTTGTCAGACACGATCAAACACATGTTAATCCAATGGGACGCAGATTGCAGTTTTCGGACAAAATGAATTCTTCTATGTTTTCGCTTATTACGCTAAAAATACTTAGTCTAGAGTTATGAATTTTGACATGGAGTGTCTCAGTTAATTTCCTATTATATGCATCTGTTATTATCATACCTCTGATCGGCAATGTTTACGAGAATGTGGTTCAATGTGGATAAAGAAGGCCAACAGGCTTGCCAAATTTGAATGTCTTTAGTTTCATAGATAGGGTTGCATGAACATTATAGGAAATTACCTGAAGGCATTCCAAGTCAAAATTTATGGATCTAGACTAAGTATTTTTCCCGTAATACGCGAAAACATGAAAAAATAATTTCAACCAAAAACTGCAATCTGCGTACCATTGGATTAACATGTGTTTTTCTTTGATCGTCTCTGAAAAGAAGAGCAACTAAATAGTACTCGGCAGGCGCGCAGATTCGCAGTAGGCACAGGGTGTACATCATTCTGTGAAAGTCTCATTTTCGGCCTCGTTCCGTGCAGAAACTCGTTCTGGCCGCCGGACTATTGGTATATCTATATCAAGTCGCAGTTTCTTTTTTAATTATGTATTCATAAACATAGAAAATTTACTTTCTTAAGCTTTGACCCGTGCATAACTCATCTATAACCTTCAATATTGACAATACGAGGATAAGCATACTTGACGAACTCTTTTGATCGATATTGACCGAGTTTGAGGGCAGATAGACTATGAGGGCGTAGGAGATTAAGCCACTACTCTTCTCCAATGGCAATTGCAGAGTATCAGTTTTCAAATGCTTTGCATGCTATGTATATAAATCATCAAAGATTGTGTTCGAGCATGCTGTCATACTGACAGTCCTATGACATGAAAAATATTTTAATTTAAAGCAATGCAGTGTTATGAAGCTAATATAAGAAATCGTTTAAAACCAATGGCATGAATCATTTTTTGTGAGCTTATTCAATACAGCCCACTTCTTAAAATACATAAATAAAGAAAGCCACTAAATTCATTTTGACAAAATCAAAAACTTACTTTTTCACGATGTATTTCGTCCACTCTTATTCAAGTGCTAACATTGGACTGAATATAAAATACAAAATCTGAAATCATGTACTTCTACAGCAATAAATCTATGAACAAAATTGAGAGCATGCAAACCTATCATCCATCAGGCTTAAGAGATCTGAACAACGTTTCCAATTGCTAAGAGGAAAATTTCCGCGCAGTACACGGATCTAGATTCATCTCTATGGATATCAGTTGCTGATAAGCATACAGAACAAATTTTGAAAAATAGAGTACTTGGAGGAATTTTCCACGGATACTGTTATTTCACAACTGCACGACGCTTCGGCCTTCACTCAATCACGTAACAAAGAATATTAAGTGAGAAGATGGAACATGTGGATAGGTGGTGGGAATCTATCAATTGGAAGACCCTGCTGTTTAGCACATAAGAGACATGAAATTCACGGACTTTCGAAAGAAAATTTTACCCTCATAACGTCATCATCAAGAAAAAAAACTTTTTCGATGGTGAGTTGAAACCAGGGATGAGGACGCGGTGTCACAAAAACTCCGGAAGATCTCGTCTAGGGGGTCCCATACCCTACTTTTTCTGGGGGCCCATTTTCAGTTTTGATATGATTACACGTAATCCAGTAGTCAATTTCAAATAGCTATAAATCTTTGCGCCAAAACACTATAGGCCGCATGCTGTGACTAAAAATACATTGATTAATTACTTTATTAACTAAGGCCACAGACTAGAGTTCAGCCATATTGAGGCAAAGTACCGCAGACAAAACCTCCACAGCTTGGGAATATTACCAGTAGAATTTTTATGTTATTAAGGCGATGAAGGCGAAACCTCCAGCCTTTTGGGAGTGCAACTGGTAGAATTTAAGCTGTTGCTTCTGCTTAAGGTGGAAACACCACATACTGTCTTTCTCTGTAAATGAACTTCTCACTCCTTACTGAAATTGTGATTTTTATAGACATACTTTTCTCTGAATCTGATATCTTTCATCGACTCACTCCTCACAAGCAGCGAAAATTATATTAAAAAAATAACATTAATCTATGGATTGGGAGAAAATCTATATTCTTTGACAGAATCATAGGTAGGTATTAACGCCTCAGATATGAACATTGACTACAGACATGAATGACAGGAGGAGAGAAGGTGTTCTAATTGATTTCATGTAAAAAACTGACCTAAGGTAAGTATGGTTACTTATCATGCTCAAAACGTATGACCGGTTGTAGCCCATATTTCTTCGGATTCACGCGAATTCTCGAATTTTGGATTCACACCCAGCCCTGCTTTCTGTGTTGACATCACACACATAAACATATTAACACCATGAGGTGATAAGTTACTGTAATAATATTACTGATAATCATAATCAAACTACGAATCAGTTTTCAATTTGTAGCACTCAAAATAAATAAACATCTTCCTTGCGCGGAAGCGAGTTAAACTTCCGCGCTACCCGGACGATTCCTGAATTCCGTGCATCCGCGCAGCATTGGAAATGCTGGATATGAACTAATAGCAATTGAGTAAATAACCTAGATATTAAAAGATGCAAGACAGAGACTAAAGCTACCAAGGTAAGTAAAGGCTAGAAGTTCTCCAGAAGTACATGTATAATATGACTTCAGATTTTGCATTTTATATTCAGTCCAATGCTTGCACTTGAATAAGAGTTGACGAAATACATTGTGCAGAAAATTAGTTTTTGATTTTGTCAAGACGAATTTGGTGGCTGTCTTTCTTTATTTATGTATTTAAAAAAATGGGCTGTATTCAGTAGGCTCACAAAAAATGATTCATACCAATGATTTGGTTTCAAACGATTTCTTGTATTAAAAAAAATGACTCAGTTATAAATTAAACATGAATTGTCTATCGTAAGTAACTCTTTCTGCTAAAAATCTCAAAAATGTCACTACATGCAAAGAATACAAGGTTTTTATTAAGCTTTTGAGGCAAATACGAACGATGTATTCGGCACAATTCATTTATCATCCGATCTCACCAACTATCAACAGTACTAATTACAATAAAACTCGCTTATAACGTACTTAAAGGGACCTTTAAAATTGATAGGTAAACATATGAAGTTATGTATATAACACTTTTCTTCAGAGTCATGCAGGGACATTTCGCCATTATGTCGAGTAAAATCAAGTTTCAATGAGCCATTTACTTTTTCGACATCATGCGATTTGAGCCTAATATAATAACACATTTTCCCATATCATTAGCCATGAAGAGGGTCTGAATTTCATGTTTATTGCATGAATCCCGATTCGTGCAGTTTGAAGCATGAATTTACTGGATAACAATATCATTCTCTATAGAAAACCAGTGGCATGTTGTAGGGCGAGTATTTATAGGATGCTAGCAGTAAATCGATCACATGCGCAAGTCCAAGGTCATTTACTAAGGCAACAGTGAACTGTCACATTATTTGCGATGTATCTATTTTATCGGTGTTTCTCATTAACTTGATCAAAATCATTAATTAAAGGAAATGCACGCCTACAACTTCGGTCATGCCGTGTTATATAATGTCCAAAGCCTTCACCAGCAAGACTTCAATCTGACTTCGGGTTTGACTCTGAAAATACAACCGACCAGCAGTAAATCTGTGTGAATGAAAAGTTCATGACGGTAGCCCTTTGATTAGCATCGATAAGAATTTGGCACTGAATTTGAATAATCTTGGTCACAATGGAACTAGATGATTTGAAACATTCGATCAGAAACATTGACAGAATGTCCGTATCTTTTACAACAATGCGGCTGCAGAAGTCACAAAACAATGCGCTAATTCTTCTTCTTCTTCAAAAAATGACAGGGAGAAAACTTCAGAATAAACTTGATCGGTATATAAGGTGTCGCTCAAGAATTGTGAAATCACCTAGGGGTAAGGAGGGGTTGTGGGAATAATTATGGGCGATTACGAGGAGGAATTGGGGAGTTGTATTGAACAGGAGTAGCTACAAGGGTGAGAATTTTCCATGCTCTCTATAAGGCTGCTCACATTGCAATGTAGCCTCATTAACCTTAATTCATAATTCTTATCAAAAATCAACATGTAACTGGTTATCCTAAAAATTTCATTATCTGTCTAATTTCATAGCTGTAAGTAAATGAAATTAGAAAAAAACAATAAAAATCAGGGAGTACGTAATTTGAAACAGACATGTTCATGATTACTTGAAAGGCCAAGCTTACGATGAAGCAATTTTCTTATGTTCCCACAATACAGTTTTCAACTCAAGGAACTTACAGATATATAAGTTGCTTCTCTAACAAATGAGTGACTTCATGTAGTTTACTTAGACGCTTTCATCATTCGCATTCAATATATAAGCATTATGGACTTAAATTTATTTCAGAGCGAACACTTTAATAACTAAAAAGTCTCAAGGAAAACCTAATTGATGTCTTCGATCGAGATATAATTAAAGTACTCAGTGATGTTAAAATTATCATGTTCTTTCCATGAAAAACAAATAAGGGATTCAACTCGATTTAATCGTGAAGTAAAAAACATTCAAACAATAATTGATGATCAGAGACCTGCAAATCCTATGACATTTACTTCAGCTAAAGGGAGTTGTGCAAGAAGGTACTATAGTGCTCAGACAACATTGAAAATGCAAATGTGATCATCACGTAATCCTTAAGATAAATGCATACCAAAGTAAGCAAGTAAGTCTCGGATTGATCCCGGGCTTGTGAAAGACATCGGGGCTGAGTCCGCGCCCGGGACTTGAGCGATGTCTTTTGTCAGTCCTGGGATTAAGTCTCCAAATCCGGGATCCTGATTTTGTAGACGAAAACTTAATTGTTTTGATCGAAGTGTTGTTTCGAATGGTTTCGAATGGTTCATATTGCTGTTATATTGGTTATTTGAATATCTGAAGAAAATGACAACTATTAAAACTATAAAAGACACCAACACCCTTGTTGTCATCATCTTTAGATATTTGATGTAGTGCGACAGACCTTTGTTGTCAATCTACAGTGTGACGCAGTCAAATGACATGCTGACATACCATCTCGCTACAATATCAATGCTGGTAGCATTTTGTCATTAATAAAATGATAACAAGCTGTCAATATCCTTGGACATTACTACTGCCTTCACTTGCATTCCTTTTGTACCGTCAGCGTGGCCTAGTGAAGAAGGTGAGAGCTCAGATCAACTCAATATCAGCTGTTCTAGAATTGAAACCGCAAAACATGTTCTAAGTTTTGGACGTTAAAAGATTTGTCACTGGCTTTCAATGGGTGCGGCTTCTGGATTGTCTTAATACCACAGTTCTAGCGAAAATTCATGACTGATCTTCAGCTTATGGGATGCTTTCACTGCAATTCTGAGTAAAAGCGTGATCGAAATGTTTCCGGAGCCCGCGGCGGAAACTCATATTTCAAGAGGCCGCGAATAGAAAAAAATGAAGAATACATTATGCAGACTTATTGGGGCCCTCGCGGAATTCCGCGGAAAACTCTCATCCCTGATTTCGAAAACTTTCCTTTTTATGGAAACCTGACAAACTTTCTACTAAACTTTGGGTGGACAGATCAATCATTATTAATTCTCAGTGATATTACTTTATAAATTCGTTTGTGATTTTCATTTCATAAAATAACACGCTATTACTACTACTAACAGTCTTACTAAGTTTGGGTTTAGTGTTGGGAACAACAATGCACGTGACTCGTACTCTTTATCTAAACAGAAAAAAATTAAATCAATGAACCTTGTTTATACTTGGAAGCACATTAGGCAAGGAGACTTTCTTCCATATGGTCGAGTTGTCATTTATCCACTTTAATTCTTTTGTGATGAGTGCTTAGCAATAATGCAGAGTGCCCCTACTTAAAAAGTCCTAGGTTTGACCCAAGGACTTCCGGACACAGAGCGAGCACCCTACCACAAGACTGACACAGCGCCGGTAAGTGACAAATCATAATACTGATTTTTTCGGCAGTTTAAGCTACGCATATTGAGGAGTTTTGAGGGGCGAGGCCAACCTGTCATATCTATTGATGAAACTGCAAATAGCGGCCACGAATCCACACATTCGCTATATTTGGGGATATAATAACATAATTTTTTCATATTCATTGCCGATGGCCCAGCCAGCTTGAGGCTCTATCCCCAAACCGCATATTTCTTGTGCATGGTTTCCACATTTTCGCCACAGCTGTTGTTATAATATCAGTAATGATCAGACACACTCATTGTCTGATTCTCATTAGTCAATGATCGCAGACAATCAATTCCAGTTTTAAGTCGCGATCCTTCGGTTATTTCTGTAGACCTCTATGTGTAGCACATCAGTACTTCGCGGTGATATAGAGAGGTAGTACCCGTGCTCATGGAAGATTGGACTATCCGTAGCCGGCTTCCTTCTACATTATTAGCACTGATTGAAGTAGTTTTGAAAAGTGGAGAATTTCGAGTAAGCGATAATTTCCCATATCATATAGGTAGCTTTGTTTTCAAATAATAATAAAAATGCAAATTTTGGATCGGTTATTTTGTGTAAATTACGTTAATGGCACATTTCGCTTACCTATGCTGAATATTTTCTCGAAAGAGTCTTCATGGCTCTACATAGAGTCAACAGTTGATTTCATCCATTTTTTAAGTTTTACCCTGTCAAACATCAGAGCATTTCTCTCTCTTCACTCTGAGAAAAACAGCTTTATGCAAATATCAATAAAAGATTAAAATGGAGGAAAACACCCTATTGATGATAGAATTTCCTCTGTATTTGGAGCTCCCGCGAATCACTTGTCTCAGTGTCATCGCGCTCTGTCATTATCTCTAGCTCGCGGTTACTATAGCGACATAGAAGCAGTTTGCGGTAGGATAGCTGTTGTGATCATGCGCGCGCTTGTCTGCGAGTGAGTCGGCAGCGTTAAGTTGACGCTACTGTACACTATGAGCGAAAAAGCAAATCGATCCCTAAAGTAGGAACTGTTGACGCATGCTGCCTATTAAGGTGATCCCTTGTCAGAGAACAACCTCAAAGAATGTCTGAAGAAATATTTACACTAGCCAAGTAATCGACTAATGACATCGATATTAATTCAATCTATGAACCGCAAACTCATGACAGCTTGATTCAAAATCCACAGTTATTCTTCGTGATGTTTGTTTCATGCAAGCAGCTCTAGCGAAAAGCCTGCTAAGTGGACTTGGATCACAACAAAATATAATGTACCTTTCTGCTACGCTACCTTTCACGGTTATATATATATTAACCGTTAAACCTTGAAAGTTTTCAATTATCTCCATGCTTGAACGTTCAGTAAATAGGTAGCTTTATGATAACTGCAAAGGTCTTCTTTTAAAACTTATTTCATCAAAAACTTCGTAAATACATCAGAAAGAGACTCGTATGTATAAAATAATTTTTTATGCCAATAAGATATTTCGCTGATAATTATTACTGAACTTACTAATTATCCGATGACAAGTAATTAAGATGGCAAATTATCGGAATATCTTAATTATGTAGTGAAACATAGAGTGAAGCAGTCAAACATCCAACGGATATGAATGAAAGAATGAAATAGTCTGGCTGTCATCACAATTCAGAATGCAAATCACAAGATGAAGTGTGACAGAAACAAAGTAAGACCAATGTACAGACCACGAGAACACAAAGACAAGCAAGACAAATAAAAAATGGAAAACTTGGTATATGAAATAGAATTATGAAATCGTACTATTTATACAGTCACCCTTACTCAGCACCAAAGAAAGACTTCGAAAATGAAATAAAGAAAATAGGATTCAAAATAACGGTAACAGAAACTATGAAAAAACGATAAAATCAAAATTACAAAATCAAATCCCTTTAAGAAAGAGAAATGCACAGATGAATGTTTGGCATACAGGTCTGAAGGTATAGGGAAATGTGTCATACATGGATCAACGAACGAAATGGAATGAAAAGTAAAAATCATAAGCAGTGGTTCTTAACCTTTTTTGCCCCAATTACTCCTGCGTAGATGAACACCCCTTCATTTTTTAGTCAGATAAGTTCGATGTAATTGTAAAATATCACGTGCATTTCATATGAAATTTGAGATAAACAGTCATTATAGCATCAGCGATGATTTTAGGCATATATTGAAATGAAAATTAAAGCAACATGAAGTAAAGCAATTACATTGCTAGTATATTATTATTAGATTATTTTATGTGATGATTATGATGCCTAATTGCTAATTATGTGCAACTGTATGTCTAAAAATTAAAACGTGTTTATGAGATGATCAACGGACACTTTGTACAAGCACCAGAAATATATTCACATAACGGTTCTAACCAAGGGGAAGCATGCCTTTTTCACATCTGTAACTACCGACAAAGACAGACAAATAAGTCTAACTACGTGTAAGAGACAAAATAACAAGTCTTCCTTAATGCTTGTCCCGGACACATGCCGTGCCGAACTTAGACAGTAAGTTCTGACAGGTTGGCTACATCGGCAGATTCGTCGAACTGGATAGCAGATGGTGAAGATCTTACGGCAGAAGTGAGCTGTGTCTTGATGTCACCTGACATTTCGGCGATTATGTTCCTGACTATGTCATTCGAAAGGGAAACTTATTTCAACAGGAATGTAGGCACTGTCGTTGAAAACCATTTTTGCGCAATCCAGGAGGCAGGGCTTCTCCAACGGTTCTCCGATGTTGTGTGGCTTCTTTGCCTTAGCGATGCGGAGTGCGACGGCGTAGGATGCTTTGATAACGGAGAAATGTGCTGGTTGGAATGCACTATCTGCATCCAATCAAGCACGTTTTACACTATTTTCTTTCGCTTTAGAGTACTGAATCGGCTTGTCGGCTAGGTTTCCGAGGGTTTTGTGAAGGTGCTCCGGCAGTTGGAACGGCTTCATACAGCTGTTAGCTGGTGTTTTCAAACATAAAACTAGGCTTGCCGTTGGGATGGATTTCCAGCCCAATTCCAATGAGACTTTCCATTGGGATCCCAATAGAAATCCAAATAGCCTGCTTTAGAGCTAAAAGCATACGCAATTTGACCCCAAACTGCATCGGGCTTACCGCTTAGGCCTGCCAAATGTGTTACTTTTTGAATTGACGATGTTCACGGTCGTAGGCCTAGGACTAGACTGGTCTTAATAGTAATAGGGGCTTTAATTGATTTTACACAATTAAGTATAATAGTATGTATGGCTATATTTTGCACCGAGACTGCCTTCACCCAAGAGCTTGCAGGGGTCTACGTGTATAGCTAATATGTATGTATGAACTACAAACACACTTGGTATTTTAAGCCTATATCGAAAATGCGTTGTTAATAAACAGTTCACTACACGGACTCACACACACAGTAGGCAACAGGCATTAGAAAACGGCTTATACGGTTAGATAGGCTTGAATAGCTTACAGTGTATAGCCTAATCACAGAAGCGGCCAAGCGCATGAGAATGTACAGGCGAATTGTATAAGCTCATATATACTATTACATAGCTGCTACATTTTTTAGCAGCATCATTTTTAGCAACTAGGGAAGTCAAAGCCATAGACTAGGGTTAAAGCTTAAAATTTGTGTAGGTCACACTAAGAGCTCTCAATGCTCGAATTCGAGAGAGGCAAGGTCAGACTAGAGACACAGAAAAATGAACTGCTCTGTACAACCCGAAAACATTTGTAACGTACTGACTAATGTCAATTCGATTACATGCATATTTTGTTGGGAGAGGGTTATTGGGATCTATTGGGATTGGGGTGGATTTTGGTAGCCCAATCCCAATAGCTATTGAGATCCCAATTGGAATTCCAATCCCAACGACAAGCCTGCATAAAACGTACTGTGCAATAGCCAGTTCTCCTTTTTTGATACAAGTAAAACCGGAGGTAGCTAAGTCGTCTTGATACTTGCGCTTCTTCGCATTCGACATTGTCAACGTCTCCCTCAAAGTCAATGGACTGAATGTATTGAAAATATACTGAGCAACAGTAACAGTTTAATAACGTTTGGAAATTCCTCTAAGTGGATCTATCTATCTCTATCCTCTATCGAGAATAAAATTATTCATGACATGCACGAACGCATGGTGAATACTGTATTTAAATAAATTTCCCCCAATTAAGAACGACTGACTTAGAACAACAATTCTCAATGAATTCTTAGCAAGAATGCGCTAAAACAACGCAATAAAACATCAAATAGCTGCATCAGACAGGAACAACATACAACAGACAATAATCGTCATGAGCAACTAAACAGCATGAAGCCAACCAAATATGTCAACAATATAAGTTTATTGTATCGGTACGATACTAGCAATGCTGCAATGATGGACATATTATTCATTTTTCTATAGTCAAATCATTCATGAGATTTCTATTTCCGCCATAATTTGTGCCAGAAATCACTGATTTCAAAAATTTCATTTCTATTGTACTTCAATCTGCTGATTCAGATTTTTCCTTTCTTACTTTTAGATTATTATTCTTTTTATTATTAGATATAGCCCCTACTTTTATTTTTAAATTATTTTCTATGAATCACTATAATATTGGATAATAGGGTCAAGTGATAACTATAGCGGTCCTCAATATCAGTAATAATCTTCAGTTCTATTGGAAGCACATGAGTCCGAGAGTGGTAGCTTGATGGCTGCGCCAGAGGATAGCAATGATTTGGTTTGATGACTTGGTATAATGGTTGGTTCTTGGGCCCTAAGCACTAGTGCTTATAACTGGAAGAGACACCTGTAGCTGGCAATGTATCCCTGAGACACCAGAGTCAGCGCTAGTAAGCACGTCCCTTCTGATGTGGAGGATTACTGACAGGGTTGCTTTCGTTGAAGTCAGTATAACACAAGTGCAAACGAATCGGGTTTATGGAGCTTAGCAGAGGCCCTTGTCGGTGTAAAACATTCTAACAAATCAGGGGCTCCAATGCTGGTGCAGGGCTGCTGCTAATTTAGCACATAGTGGATTAGGGTTGGTTGTTGCTGCTCTGTGTCCCACTTCACACATTCGGGGGGTATTTGATAACATATATGTTAAAGATAATGTATTTCTGAGTCGCCCAGACAAGTTTTTCAATGGGCACATTATTCATAAAAATCGAACTATTAGTTGGACAATAATGGGTGTTGGTGTATTTTATTGACGTTGTCAGTCTCTGGTGAATCTTGATAAATTATTTGCTATAATTGTTATAGTGTTTTGTCAGGCTTGCCGTTGTGATTGGGATCCCAATAGCTATTGGGATTTGGTTGGGATTGGGCTACAAAAAATCCACCCCAATAAGCCCTCTCCCAGCAAAATGTACTTGTAATCGCTGACATTAGTCAGTACGTTACAAATGTTTTCGGGTTGTACAGAGCAGTTCATCTTGCTGTGTCTTCAGTCTGACTTTGCCTCTCTCGAATTCGAGGATTGAGAGCTCTTAGTGTGATTCACACAAATTGACACAGTCAGCTTTAACCCTAGTCTATGGCTTTAACTTCCCTAGTTGATAAAAATGGTGACTTAATTCGGAGGCCTTCTTGTGCCTCGACTCGTGCTTTGCGCGTGCGTGTGAGGCACTGATTGAAGCGGGTAATAGTACGACGCTGTATCAGTATCACAATGCGGGGGAACAATGGCTTCAAGAAGAGCCCGTGTGGCGAGCTGTTTATCAACAACGCATTATCCGATATATGCTTCATTAATACCAAGTGTGTTTGTAGCTCGTACATACATATCAGCTATACACGTAGGCCCCTATAAGCTCTTAAGTGAAGGCAGTCTCGGTGAAAAATTTAGACATGCAGTAGGCCTATTATACATAATTGTGTAAAATCAATTAAAGCCTCCATTACTATTAAGGCCAGCATAGTACCAGGCCTACGTTCGTGCCCTTCGTCAATTCAAAAAGTTACATATGGTTGGCCTAAACGGTAAGCCGATGCATCTTGAGGTCAATTTGCGTACGTTTAGCACTAAAGCAGGCTATTGGGATTTCTATTGGGATTGGGATCTATTAGGATCCCAATGGAAATTCTCATTGGGATTGGGCTGGAAATTCATCCCAACGGCAAGCCTGTGGTTTGCCTCTACCTTGTTCTCACCAACTAGATCACTATACCGTTTGGCAAATCATTTTTAACATGTTGATGCGCCTGTATACTTGTTGATTCATTATCGATGGTAAATGTAACGACCGACGGAGTCAGGCAAGGTAAACCTCAATGATGAAATCATGAACTTATTACGATGAGATCAATGTACGTGTATGTGCAATTGTATACGGAGACGCATTCTTATTCGAAATTTATTTCACCCTATAAAATACGCTAATTAAATAAAAAGAAGAATTCGAAGGGGGCTTAATGAAAAACTTTTGCCTCTCTTATGTTTCAAATGCCTATTAACGATTTCGCGACGTCACTTTTCCGAGATACGAGGGTGGTTAGAAAAGTATCCGTATTTTGAATTTTTAACATTGAGAAATGACGCCGCGACGAAGTTAGCACTTATTATATCTATGGTAGTGCTCTGTCAATTGGGTATTCAAATTTCAAATCTCTAGCGCAAGTGAATTTTTTATAGATGTCTATTGTCTGTCAGATAGATAGCTTTGCTATCCGCCAATTTAAGAATCACAAATCTGTAGAAGATTTTCAAATTTTTTTGTGCAATGGAAGACGCCGTCTCGCAACAGAGAGCCGTCATCTTTTTCTTGTGGAAGGAAGGCAATGCATCCTCCAATATTGCTGAACGACTTTCAATTGTCTTTGGTGATAAAGCCTTGAAGACGAAGATGCAGTCAAGAATGTGGTGTGCTCGTGGAGATCCTTTACTTTTGAAGGCAAAGACTGTTCCATCCTGTCAAAAGGTGATGATTTCAGTGTTCTGGGACGAAGATGGATTGATCTTGGTGGACTACCCACCGAAGGGCGCGACCATCAACTCTGAATATTTCTGCAAGCTGGTGAACTAAGATCTGTGGCACCAACTCAAGAATCGAAGACGTGGGAAGCTTTCCATGAAGCCAATCTTCCAAATGGACAACGCCACGCCGCATACCGCTGCGAGAACTAAGGATTTGCTGGAGAAGTTGGGCTGGGTTGTGTTGCCACATCCCCCTATTCGCCCGACTTGGCCCCTTAAGACTTCCATCTCTTTCCTCGCTTGAAGGAACCCCTGAGAGGAGGAAGATTCTCCTCTTTGGATGAGATGAAGGAAGCGGTGGAGTCCTGGAGGCAAACTACTCCCAAGGAATTCTACCTAGGTGGACTCCGTTCCCTGGTAAGTCGGTGGAGGAAGTGTGTATCGAGTGGGGGAGACTATATTGAGAAATTGCGTGATGACAGTGAGTAATGTTATATGTTAGGTTGCATGAAATTACACTGTTACTGGAATTGGGAGTTTTCATTTTACTCTATCCGGGAACTTTTCTAACGACCCTCGTATAACATGCGTACTTGTAGTTTCATTGAAGCAGTAACATAATGACGATAATGTCGAGTGAATGAACGGTGTTGTACTATATAATCCAACCACTAAAGATTCGAAAAAATGAACTGCCGCTCTGCGTGCATTGAAGCAATTCCCGTTCTATATGTACATCTATTCCGACTAAGGGATTAATAATCACATCTTGAAAGTATTATTCAATCCGACGAAATATGCAGTGTCAATTCTCTTATTTTCATGAGGTCAAAGATCTCCCTTACATCCGGTGTCACTGTGCCACTCAGTTCGTGTATTTACTAAGATTCGGCAGTTATAGGATGCATTATGGATCGCAAATTTCTTTGAACGCAATTCCTGTCATAAATCATCTGATCACATAATAGAAAGGGCAATCTTGAATTTCCTATCATCACAAGATGTCTTAATGTCACTCAGTGAATAAGTGATTCCGATTACCGATTAATGCATGTCAATGTCGTGATTTTCAAAACAGGGTACAATCCAGGTATATGCAGACGAAGAAAATAAAGAATATATTCAATATCTGTGCAACGCAGAGGCGATCATCATACTTCTGTCTTAATAATTCCTAAGATTGTTTTCGCTACAAAGTCTTTCAAAATCTATCATATTTGAACATATATGCATGTTTATACAATACGTATATTGATATATATCTGTATATGAATAATCAACAACATTTCATGAGGAATTGACACGAGCCAGATAGGTAGCATATGTGAGAATTGTTGTCATCTGCAACATTCTTTACACAAAACTACAGGAGTATTTAATCGGTTTAGATTTTCAAATCCTTGAATGGTGTCCGTGGCACAGTGGTTGCGTACTTGGACTAGCGATCTCATGGTCCAGAGGTCGAACCCGGAAAGTGTCATTGGAAGTCGGCAGGAAGGGCATCCGGACTACAAAGCACCACAACGCTCCAAACAAAGTATGACTTAAGTCAGCACCGTCCAAGGCCCCAGTAGGGGTAAAAAGTGACGTAAAATCCGTAAATAAAAAAAAACCAAGTCCTTAATTTATTACTATTACAGATAAATTAGAATCAATTAATTTCAATGATTAAAAAACCTCATTTAGGTTTGTATGGCATTAGATCATAGGATATATTTGCTTTCAAATACATATTGCAATGTTCATGTTCATTCATTTTTTATAACCTCAGTCCAGCGTTGCACCTGAAGGAGAGCTGGCCGAAACATGTTGTGCCAATTAGACTTAAAATCAAATGTGGCTTTTCTTTTCATAAAATTTCTAAGGGATCAAACTTTTTTCGTCATTTTTATGGTCACTTCCCTTGATAAAGGACAGTGAAAGCGGGAGGAAATGTAAATACGTTTGATAATGTTTTCCTGCTTATTTCGATTCATTTGTCAAATAAGCTGTTTTAACTTTCTGAATTAGTACAACTAAAAAGATTGAACGTGAGGAATAGAAGAGTCAGTGATGGACTTGACGGTTTGTTCTCTTGGAAAGCAAAGAAACTACAATGTCCTTGTTTGAGAATTGTGATCAAAATTACATCTCTTTCGGTTAATATTCAAATGTAAACAATCTAAATTCCTATTATGTGAAGATGCCTTGTCCCGCCATAATATGAGAGTGATCAATTTTACTTGATCGAAAAATATGCTGCGTAAATGAACTATATTTCCGCTTTTAGTTTAAAGCCATTATCAGGAAAAGATTAAGACTGCTGCAGATTAGCAATGTAGATAATGAAACATTTTTGTGACATCCGTGATATTTCTAAATTTAGCATATCTCCATACTGTTTACGGTTGTGAATGACATAGTAAATCATTTTGACATTCTGACGAAGAATATTCAAGAAAATGTGCAGCATTCTCACTCTATGTGTCGCGCAATTACCGGCCTTGGCTGACATCGAAAAGTCGGGTAATCTGGCCTAAATCAGGATTTCGACCTGAATTCGGAGTGATTTTGGAAGGAGCATCAGGCTGAACACAAGAAGTCGCCCAAGCATTATTCAAGCAGCACCATGAAATACATGAAACTTAGCCCATATCGTTCGGAATTAATGAATGCTTGATGCATCGAGCTATGACCAGGGTTGCCGTGGGGATGGAATTTCTATCCCCATCCCCATAGAATTCCTGTGGGGATCCTCATAGGAGTTGTCGTCCTATTCCCATGCATATACAGTATGTACAAAACATATAGACCTTAGCTATACGATTGCGATACGTATTGAAAATGAAATGCATGTAGGCATATTAGTTACAGGATTACTTGGATATGTATTCATACTTGCTAGTGGAAAAAGGAAAGAAGCCTTAATGCATGCTTACATGGGCCTATGAAAAGTTATCGAAAGGTCTTCCATGTCTTCGCTGTGATTGCATATCGGTGATTCTATAATGATTATTAGGCTAATTAAGCTATGTTCAGTCCGAACATTGATCGCATACACAAGAGTCCTAAACGACAAGCCTTGACTTTCCTATGGAGAATAAACTATACATCGAATAGTCTTGGTATTCCTGAGAAGTAACTATTTTATTATGAATTGTAGAAGGCTTTAATGCACATGGGCATCTATTGATTTTCAAAATTTTGTCCAGAGGAATAGTTAGATTATGTACACATAGTTCAGTAGGCCCATATCTCGCAATTAATTTGGTGCGCTTGTTATTTAGCATTTCTCACGTTGCTCGTCAAGTTTTGTTATCTCGGTTAAGATGGCCTACATATCTTATACATACAAGTTTACCTGCTCATGGATATATTTACGGCCTTGGTATTTCCTGGTTATCTAACTACTGTTTGTAACAATAAGACATTGCTTAAACACAAAAATAATTTAATGAATTTCAACCGTACATTTTCATTAAGGGTATACATGTACATGTAGATTGCATGCAGCTACATCATGATCAATAGCCTATATCTGCCTACGAAAGACTTCGTTAGCATACGCCTCTACTTTTCATATGATAGGCGTGCTTTAGGGAAGTCAAATATTCATTATCACGAGTTTTCAAATGTCACATGAGTGGCTGGTTCAATCAATGCACAATTGAATATGAGCAGTCGACACTATTTCTGGACGTTGACGACAGAATGTACATCTACTCAAATTATTGAAATAATTTTACGATCTGCTTAGAATTCCCCAGGTGTGGGGATCCCCATGGGGAAAGCACCTATCCCCATTCCCATCCCCACGGCAGCCCTGGCTATGACCCAGTCCCATTCATTGAGCAACTCGGTTTTACCGTAAAGTGGGACATCACACTCGATCGTTAGCAAGATTGAGCAGTAGCCTTGTGGTAGAGTGCTCGTTCCGCGTTCGGGAGACCTAGTTTCAATCCATGGCCAGGTCAAGCCTAAAACTTTTAAAGTAAGCACACTGCATTTTTACTATAAGAAGTAGGATAAATATAACTCAGTCACATAGAAGAAAGAATTCAGCCTTCCGAGTATAAGCAGGATTTATTTATTTATTCGGGCATCACACTGAAGACAACATATAGGAAACGTGTGCTATTTTGGACGCCGGGTGTTGCATCTGTTGTTGCGACTGCCTACACCATCATAGTGAGACAAAAACAACTTTTCAAAATTGATTTTCTCATTATTCAGATTCGTGAATAAGTGATCGCCTGTATTTGTCTGGCTACATGCTGGTCTGCGTTTTACGGTTTGCAATGTGTAGGAAAGAACATCAGCAGATTATGTGCAACAAATACGATATTCAAATCCTATATGCGAACATTTAGTATTAACTAGTAAGTCAAGACTTTCTTCGTTTGGAAACGGTTGACAATCACGGCCGCCACGCACGCAACAAAATCGGAGTCTGTGAGGCCCATGGGCAATTTCATGCCAGCCCGAAATTGCAATCCCCTTGACATCTTCACAATCCTAGAGCCCTCCTTAATTGCTAACTTTGCAGGCCCTCCACACGATTTTTCAGTCTAAAAAAGCGGACATGATGTGTGAGTCCCAAGTCATTTAGGCGGATAAACTATCAAAATATAAGAATGACAACAGTTTCACGGTAATGCCACTGTATCCTATCATTAAACTGATGGTTGATATTAACATTTTGTTATAAAAAGAAAAAAACTCCTTCAAATGTCGCACTTTTATGTTTTCATGACTGTTGCTACTAAGTTACGATAAAAAGGTCGATTGAACCACAGATTCATTTTAAGTAAACAGAAAATTGATCTACTTTAACCTTTAAATTGAACTTTAAGGTTAAAGGAATGCAACACACTTCAATCCATTATCATAGCTTATTACTGCTGTTTAGTTCAAAACTATGAGCGAACGTAAATAAACAAAATAATTCAAATGAAAACAGATTCAAAGTCTACATCGCTGACTCAGAGCAATCATCGCAATTGACCTTGATCTAAAGCGCGACGAATGGTTGCAAAGCTACGATCCTTATAATAATTCATAAGATGAAATCAACTGGAACATGCTTACACGTAAGAAATATATTCCATTTTTTAAGGAAGATACAACTGAAAGGTTAAAAATCCATCATATCCATTTGGTCAGTTACTATGATAAGTAGTAATTAATTTAATGTAATTAAGTGCAAAATTGACACCATTCTTCGAATACGAAATTGACAAATAATAGCAAAACATACATATTTTTACTCAACCCTGCCCCACCCATGGCACAATGCCATAATAGCAAGCTAGGGATGGGGCAGCCAAACACTCGTAACTCTCACCAAAATTAGGGTCAGTAACCTCAAATGAATCTGAAAATCATAATTTGTAAATCTGTCATGACTAGTATATAGGCTAAATGGATTTCTGTTTCTGTAAGTAATGACTACCAACTAGTAAAAATTTATGTACTTGAACTTTACTTGCAATTGACTGTGATCAGAAAAGTGAGAATAACAATGTACATGGTGTGTCACAGCTCCCAGATATTCTTGACAAATATCTTCTTTAGACGTTTACTCATGCGACAATGCCTTATGAACCTATAAAGGGTGATGTAGTCATAAGCAACATCAGTGACAATTATGTCCAACCGCTAATGATATAAGATGTATCATAAGTAACTGATGTATTCAGAAATTCTGATCAAGGGACTATCAGAAAAAACAGCACTATTCATAAATGAATACGAATACATGTACATGTGCATTTTGACAATACTGCCATTTTGTTTAAACTAATTGACTTCGGATAGTCTTAGAGCATAAATTTTCCAGTTACAATATGTCTAGGGGACTAGTGGCCGACCCTGTATATAATGCAATACCTGTGCATGTAAATCGAATAAAACGTTGATGGAATTAATTGTTAAAAGGTTTTATCCAATCATTAAAGTTAATTTTTATGCTGTATCAGCGAGTCTACTGCAGCTAAAATCAATAAGACATAATTAAGCGAAATAATAAGCATAATATTTGGCGGTCAAAAAATTACATATTTTCATTTTCCAACCGTAACAGAAACTGTAACTGAGTGCATGCAACCACGTTGATTCACATGTTTCTGAAAATGGCTAATCTCGAGTTATCTCCTCATCTCATGCAAGACATGAAAATGAGTGAGTTCGTATTTCGTACCCTCTAACTAACGCCAGAATTGAAGTTGTGCATTCAAGTCTCGAGAAACCACGGAGACATTTATTTCCCAATTGCTCCCACAAGGTTCTCCTCTTTCTCCCTTAAACCATTCCCTCTCGTTATTCCTATGGCTTTGGCGGGTTGTCATCCTACTACTGCACATCAAGGTCGGTGGATGTTGCTCTTGCGTCGACAGTGGTAGGCTCTCGCGAAACGAGGAAGCACGCCAGTTGAATTGGTGGAAACGCGAGTTAGATAAAGATAGAGAAGAACAAAAGTTGGCAAGCAACCGACCCCTTGGACAGCAATGACAGTGCGCGGAAATTTGGAGGTATGAGATGAAAGTCAAACAGAAATTAACACATTTTTGACATCACTTGTGACATGTGGAAGCAGATGTGTATATTATCTAAAGATGTAATTTGAAAGAAGAGTTAATATTAATCAACTAATGCTAGAAAATGAAATTTGATCGTTGCAAAATGAAGCGAATAATGAAAACAACAACTTTAACAATTCCACAGGCATTCAATATACACTGTTATGAGAGACATCGACGTGGAACCGGATATTCGAGGATAAATTGAGATTTGTTGACTAAATGTTGAGTGCATTTAAGTTTGCAACAAAACTAAAGTATGAACTTGAATGAGAATAAAAATATGAATATACTGAATCTAAGAAACTTGACTAGAAAAAACATTTAAAGAAAATGACGTGGGTGTTCTGTAACTTACCAATTCAAAATATAAAGGAGTTATATCAGATGCTTAGTCTTCTTTATATAAAAATGCTTAATCAGGCCAAACTGTCGAACATATTATGTGCGTAAAGGGATAATGATTTATTGTACAAATCCTTTCTTTACTATCCATTTTGTGCATATTTTCAGCAGTTTGACTTTTTTTAAACACAATTGCATCAAATCAGCAATGCTAATTAAAATCAACAATTATATTCTATTCAATGCTATTTTCTTGTTTTAATTTGTAGAGAGCAATCTTCCTCGATTATTTTCTGATAGCGCAGGAAATTTCTAAACTACGAATTTGCAGTCACATACGAGCGTATATGTGTACCTAGAACACAAACTAAGAAATGATATTTAGAAGCGATAGCAGCAGGGATTCTGAAAATTTGACGACATCAAATCTACACATGATTGTGAAGTTCTGATCAGCTCCACGAAGTCCTATCAGAATGTGAATTTCGACGTAGCGCTGTTCAATGCCAAGCTCTTCTTGTCAGTATGATTGCTAAGCTAAGTTCATCTTTCACTGAATACTCTGCACATGGCCCGGATGAATTCACTGTAGTGATATTTTACAGAATTCTTTTCATGGAGGAAGTTGTTTTGGTTTGTTATTTAAGTCGTTTGTTTTTGTTGTTTCGAAAGAAAATTGGAATTGATTCCTAAAATGTATTCATCACTCATTTTTCACTCCAAATCAACATTCCTCACAATATACATGCATCTAATGTAGTTTCATCATAAAACTGTGTCTATTTTCAGACCAACCATCAGCAGCATCAGGACGTAAAACTGGTATTTAATAGTGCGATTTTCCTAATTCACACATAGCCCTTCTTTTAAACTCAAAATAATATAAGAACATGTAGATCTAACTAAATACAATAAACCTTATTACATATGAAACCGTCAACTTCATAGTCGGTTGGAAGCACATTAGGCGAGACGCCTTTAATGTTGCCGAATTTCATTTATCACATTCTTTGCTGGTAAGTGGGCAATTCCACGAGTTTCGATTTACAATCGAAAAAAATGATTCCGATGAACTCCAGTCTTCGGATATTATCACTAGATTTTCTTGGGCCTAAGAATCGTTTGATACAGCCAACTGATGCAACTGCGTTATGGTTAGAGAGCGTGTTAAAGGTCACTATTTTCTTTGAACGTAAATTGAAAAAATATGTTGTTTAACCAAGTTGAGAACAAAGTTCTCGGGATAACCATTACTGTGAAAAAGTTGCAGTATTTTTTAATTTCACTATGAAAAATTATCCAATTACTTCATGTATCATCATTTATGCACTATTAATCATACCTAATACTAAGCCTCTATGCCATTGCTTAGGGCAATTGGCTCCAAAGTTTAATAACAACCCAGTATACGTGTCCTTTCGAAACACACTGGTCTCTACTTCTGAAGTAGGAGACTCAAGTATTTCTTTTTTAGATGTTAGCATAAGTATGTCGAATGCTGCAGAGACCAGTGTGTTTCGAAAGGACACGTATACTGGGTTATTCCTCATCCTGCTCTTGGAGCCTGTCAAATGGTGCCATGAGAGTCTAATATACAGACAAATCAATTGATAAGGAACGTGTACAGTGTTCACGATATGTTTGCAGAATATCCTGAGGAACTGGCTGAAAACAAGAGGATGACGATTCTCTGAAATCATTGGCTCTTATGATCACTTCTCTATGTCCTTCAGTTTGCGGGCGACATCAAACATCGACATCATCTGCTTCGACTAACCCGCTAAGGAGGACAGTATGATCTATTTCGCCACTGATAAAATTAAGAAATTTATCCATCAGTCTCCAGAAATAAACTTGAATTTAATTTCTAGTGCCTCATCAGTAGCCTGCATGCCTATGTTTTGCTAACAGAATTCGCTAGCGATTTTTAGCATTTTGTTATGATATTGACCGATTTGAAATCAGAAGCTTGAAAATGAACGCATAGACTAGTGTAGTTGCTACTTTTTGCCATTATAGCCATTATAATTATAATGGATGTCGTCAACATCAATAGAAATCACTTAATGTATACACTCAATTACACCAATCATCATATTATCGCCAAAACATGTCGCCTGCTTCTCTTTCCCTTCATCCTTTGATAAATTGAAAAATTGTCAGTGTGGATTTTAGGAAACGTACAAAATTGTGCGCACGTTGCCATAACCAGGACCTCCCAGTAACAATATAGAATGGCAGAACCAATTCACCACTGTCGCATCAGCGACGCGATCAATGCTCCCATACGGTTCAGCCTCGTAGGGTAAATTTTTCTCCTCAAATTTGAATTTGAGCACGATGACTTCTGACGTTACGTACGTTACAGTACCTTGTATATATGGCAGTGACCTAGTATGTGCATAAGTCACATGAGCAAAACCAAAACATATTACCTAACATGTACGTCCGCTACTCCGTGGAATTGCCGAAGAACGTGTTTTGCAAGAATGCCGAACTACGTTTGAAGCCGGGTCACTAAGACGACGAGCAACAGTGCCTGCTCAATCATCATCAACTCCTTCAACTGTTTTCATAGGATCAGTTCAGTGTTATGCTATATCGATCGGTTGCATTATTCCTACACTGCTATGAAGCAATATTTATTTTATGAATTTCTCACACGTTTGCACCTTTAACGATTGACTTTTCACTATACATGTCCCTTCTAACAAGTCCCAGAGCTCAATTGCCTGGCATTTCAATATATTTGAGCATTTTCTCAGCTTTCATAATGACGCTTTGACTGTCGCAAGCGCATTAGTAGATACAGTCAATGGATCAAGCTAAAATGGCATCCATTGAATTGAGCCTTGAAGTTCATTTTCACATATTTTCTCATGTCTGGTGTACGTATAAATCGTTCGATCACTACGAAACTTCGAAAATTGTCGTGCATCTGTGGAGAGCGTTGAAATATAATAAAACTTCGGTTGACTTGATGGCTCTATGACGCTTTGTTAAGATCTTTTATATCATCAGGCACATGTCAGCCTGGTCACGGATACAGCAATGCCCAAGTTGCGCGATAAATTGATCAATGCAGATATTTAGATTGTGCGTCACATTTCACTAAAATGGGATAGATACATCGTGAGATATAGATCTATAGCACATTAAACTGTAAGCATGCTATCAACATGATCCCGATGTTGTAGAAAAATATAAATGCATGAGGAGATGAAAATTTACAGTATTATTAGCTTGTGATTTGCCATGCAAATCTGTCCTTCAAGCATCCAATTCATAATAAAGAAATTTTGTGATTTATGATTTTCATGTTAATTAGTCTGTTTAAGTCCACATTAAATTGCTACTTTGATGTACAAGGAGTTAGATAGGTAAAATTTGATCAATGTCTGAGTCCACTACAAATTAAAACAAAACCAAACGTGAACAATTCTTCTCACAAAAAGAACGCTAGGAATCAGACGAGTGAAGTCTCATAATGTGTTGACCAGATTTAAACTCTAGATGCAATAGCTAAGACTGCTCAAAGAAGAGCTTGAATGTCTACGAAAACAAAAAAAAATAAATGAAAAATCTAGTGAATTTTTGTGTGGTACTTCAGCGTCTAATAGTCTCGTTATGAAATCTAATCGTGATACAAAATTAGTGCATCCATGATGATTGATGATTTTCGGATGATGAAAAAAATATTTTGCCAATTTGTAGATAATTGACTGAGTTATGTGAAAAAGGGACGAAATTTTTTTGTGCGTTGTATCACGCCATTGAGCATGGCAAATATTTCACAGAATGTGATTATCTGTTTAGTTTTAAGCGTAAACCAACTACCGCATTAAAATGGCAAAAATACACAAAGAGGTGCCAAATGAACTATCATGGCATCTTCAAAATAATATTAAGACATGGATCATTAGTTTTTACGGTTTGGATAATGTTACTGTCAGCAGGAGGTTCTCCATTGAAGAACGATGTCAAAAAGTAGGTAATAATTTGATATCTCCTATTTTCAGCAGTTCAAAGAATGAACCCAATCCAAACGAGATGGGGGTATGCCGCATTTTTCTATGGTCCCCTGAAGACTAATTCGCTTCACCTGCGCTTTTGTGACTTTTACTTCTAGAGTTTCTTTTTACCTTTAATGAAAAATTTTTGGATTTGAGCCACTGGAATGTCAAATGTATGACCAATTTGTTAAAAGTGCTCTTTTGAATGTTTGAATTTCGTAGCTTTCTGCAAACATTTCTGTGATAAGAAACGCATGAATTTTCAATACGAATAAAATATTTTACAAATATGAGTATGTAAATCATGCCATGAACATCTTTTATACTATAGACATCGAATAGAATATTGTAGATTGAAATGACCAAAATCCTGTGACAAATGGTTTTAATTTTTGCCTGACCAGAGTGCTATAATATTAAGGTGACGATATGTAAATATTACAATAATTAAGATTTCTAGTAATGGCACATCTAAGTAGTCATTTTTGTGTCTTTTCCTTATAATTTGAATTCTTTGGGTATCTCCGTGTCGTCCACCTTCTTTGTCATCTTATTAGAAGCTATTTAGAGCTGCAGGATACAATTGGACAAATTTATTGGAATGATTACTTCAAAATGAAAATCATCCATATTTCATGTACTTTATGTTTTCTACAGAAACCGATGCACTGGTGGAGATTGCCAACGCAAAATTTAGCTCCGCTAACCGCTCTTCCGCTAAATCTGAAAAACAGCTAGCGGTGCTAAATTGATCGTATGGGTTGAATCTTGGTCAGAATCACAAACAAGAAATGACACATTTTAATTATTTGAATTAATCCTGTTCGCTATTGAAGCCATAAATTCGCTGCACATCGCATTTGGACCGATCGAGTTGATTCCCCAGATGATGAGCGAAGCTTGAAACTTGGGGTATTGCCTAATTTAAGTTGAACTCTTTTAACTGCTGACAATAAGATATTAAATTATTACTTTTTGCTAACGCTCTGCAATTGGACACTATTCTCACTCGTAGATTTTCCCTACATGCTTACTTCTAATGCAAAAGATGCATTCCTTTAGTAATTGCATTTATCTATAGGAATATGAGGCTTACGAGTACATCACATTTGTTGATAATTTTACGAAGTTATGTCACATTGAAAGAAAATGTGCACTGTCGACAAAAGAAGGTAGAGAATTGGAAATAAAGTTCAATGGTTTTATACGACATCTTCATGCGGACTCTATATAACTATGTAAAGCTACATACCTTATTGTCGAAAGTCCATCTTGCTAGATACTGGAGTAGTGGATTACCCAACTGCAAGTACACATCATTCGATTCGAAATTTCTGGTGAATGTCCATCCAACAAAAATTCACATCAACGAAATTTATTCGTCTAGTGACTATTCGTCCAATGTTCTGCTTACTAAAAAATACAGATTATTGCTTGGAACAGCACAACATTTCATAGATCACAACTGTTTATCGCATCTTACATGACACACATTTGATTTCAGATTCAATTCAGAAGAGATACTTTCTACAACAACTCTCACAATACCAAACACTAAACGAATCTTTTCGGATACAAGCGATCCTATCTGATTCATAGAATTCCATTCAGCTGCTTCAATTATCAGCTGGATTTAAATAATGAGCAAGACTACAACATTATTTAAGAATTTTAATAAATACCATTGTGTATAACCATCTAGAAACAAACAAATAGAATAAATCCTACTTAAGTCTCAAATCATTTGATCAACAAACACATGCGATTACAATATTTCTCATGTTAAAACCGATGCTCGTCCTTTGTTATACAAATTTTAGGTTTTAAACCTTTTTTAAGACTGCAGCTATTAATTTATTGACCGGCTGCGTTTATATATAATGCGTTCTTCTCAGGGTAGATTGGATTGTTTTCACACAAGAATTGCAGTTCATAACACCAAGCGACTCCTTCCTCGATAAATGAAGATGTGACTCGCCGACTTTTCAGATGTCAAAGCATGCAATTATTGCAATAAACAAATAAGTTTTGAGACCGTCAAATACAATACATATATAATGACATATTATATACTTGCACTCGAATAGGCGATGAAGAAAAATCGTTTTGCTTCGAATAGACGACTCATCTACTTCTCTGATTATGCGCTATGTTTGATACACCCATGCCTCAAGCCACCGTTGAATTGAACAATGAAGATACAACTGAATGTCTATTTTTCCTGATGATAATCATGGAGGGCGTTCAAAACAGCTATTAGTCAATTGCATGAATCGGTAGCTGCTAATTAAACTTCTTAAAAGTTTCTTTACTTAGATATTTACTAGGGTATGCAGCAGACCTCATCCTACACATTCACATGGACTGTGAAATTATCCTACAGACGCACGTAATGGCAAACTGTACCTATAAAACTGTTTCTGTAAGTCAAGTTGAACACGTTGTCAAGTCAACTGCTGCAAACTAATGCATCAACCCTAGACGCCGATTCTAGAAAAATACTGCGGTTAATGCAGGATCTGTCCTGTACAGGCTCAAGCTCACTTCTCAGTATATTTCCCAACAATTGTTTGCTTGTCTGCTACAAACAATAAAGAGATACTTCCCCTCAATAGATTATTTCATACAATGCAGCGCTACGTGAAGTCGCATCCGCTTCTAAGCTGCACAGCTGATAGTACATGATAGCAATTCATTCAGCTATTGCATTTCCATTATCGAAACAGATTCATCATTCTAACTTTCGCCTTTTTCACTACCACATTTTGCCGATCAGCTTCTTTCCCTGCCAAACTTTTGAAAATGAGAACTCAGCAGTCGATAGCTGGCGGTCGATCACGCTTTTCGAACTGCAGCTGGCTGCCTGCATAAGCTGTGAAACTTCTCACTCGACACGCGCCCTTTAACTCACATGATAATGTTTACCTTTGCAGTTCTGTCTAAAATTTCCCTCGCAATCGTGGTTAAGTGCACCTGCTTCCCAGTTTCGCTTTACATATGATGATGAATAATGAACATGTTTTATGAATTTGGGAAATTTGTCAAGTTCTTATGAAACTTAAACTACTATCGAAGTAAAACTTCTCACTTGATTCTTTACTGATGGCAATTAGAAGCTCGTATAATATTATGTGCAATTTCACATAGTCTTACAAAATCACACATCCTTAACTGATACGTTGATAAACGAATGTTAATACAGATAGATCAATATGGATATTTCTCATGCAAATACTAATAGTTCCACGTTCTGTTTATCGACACAATCAGGACAGAAATATGGAGTTCGCTTAAGTCTCCAATGTTTTATTTGCAAGGTAAAAATATAAGACATGCACCATTTAACTAACAAAATTTCTCTTTGCAGTAGTTTCAGCTTCTTACATAACAGTAGGCATGCGAACGCATTAGAGGGACCCCGCAGAAAGCTTTTGAGATAGGACTTCAGATAGAAGATTGGAACTACTTTAGATATTTTTGCATTTATCATTGTTCAGAGTTGCACACGGGGTTCGTGACCCACGGGTAGAGCCGATCCAAACCGCAGGGTCGGATCTGAACACTGAAACTCGCGGATCGACTCCGAGGGGTTGACATTGATTATAATATAAAGTGATTAAGACAATGTCTCTCCTGGCTCTTTTAGTCCGTAGATAAAAAATTGTTAATTAAGATATATTATGAAGGACATAATCTGTTACGCTGGCAAGATGTAATGCCAAGGCCATTCTGAAAAGAACCGAGGCCTCCGTTGGTCGAAGCGAGATCATAAGGACCATGACTTGATGACTCTTCAATTTATCCTTAACCTTTACGCGTTCTCGTTTTCTCTTTCGTTGCACAAAATTAAAATGTTTATCTATGAAAAAGATATATTAAAGCATTGGTGCTGTCAACCATGAATATGGACAGATAAGCAGTCTCACCCGACTGCAAAAGAACCTCTATCGTTTGCTATATAAATCCCCTGTAATTGGTAAGTGAAGTGCTGGCGAAAACGTTTGACAACTTGCTCGTTTTGAAATATTCGACTACGGTCTCTGATCATCCAAGCCGAGGCGAGTAACACCAAACTGCAGTCATGGCCATTCATTGCATTTACCGGTCTCTGTAGTATTACGCCAGCTTCTCTACCGATTCTTCTAGCAAGATGACTCAACCAGAATGATGCTACGAAATGGACCGATTTTCTCTAAAAGCAATTCGTTAATCTTAAGCTGCTACGATTTGTGATGATTTTGAAATGTACTTGAATTTACGATTTGATTCGTTTGTTTTGTACGAGCATCAAAATTATTTGTCGACTGGAAATTATTTTCAAGTAACTTCATGAATTATTACACATCTTTTTTTATAGTTGTGAGGTTACAGCTTGGCTTCGGCGTTTCAAACGTGAGTTGAGAGTCTGCGCAGGTAGTTAAGATAACACTCGAAAAGCAGTTTTGTTTAGTAAAATGACAATGAGAAGGCCCTTGGAACCCTAAATGTGCCCCTGAATCATTCCTCTACGCATACTAAATCTTCACAGTCGTTAATTGCAATTCTTCAGATGAGTCAAGTCGACCACTGCGCAAGGTATGTTATCCAGGGGTGCAAGGTATTGATCGATTATCCTGTTAAGAGGTCGAATATGATAGTTTCAACAATTACTGTAATACCATGCTTTATAACAATTGATAATGTCAGTTCAACTTAAAAAGGACCGGTTGACCGCTTTATAGCCGCTTAACCGCTGCCTCGGATAATGCAATAGCCAGGGTGGCGGCCATATTGAAGACTCAAATTCCCGGGCGATTCCTTGGCCTGTTTCATCGAATTTTCACGCTATTTTTTATATTGACCATATGTGTTTTTCTAATTACACCGATCAAAAATTATGCGGACACTTTAAACTGTTTTTATCACAGACATTTCATGTTTGAATTTTGCCACCTAATTTATGTGTTAGATAATGAACGATGTTTGACTCTGCCTCACTCATTTTTCAAAATTTGTAAATTCTGTAAGCGTTGGTTCTTTGGCATACGTGAAACATATGCCTTTCCTCAATGACCTGCAGCCAGTGAACTACTGATGGGATCGGAATGATTTCTTATCGATTGAAAATTTGATTTCTGGAACTTTCCAACGATCAAAAAGTACTTCATTATCATCATCTGATTCATGAAATTCTATGAAGTTGTATTAAACCGATTTATCAGGCTAAAATTTTCAGACATGTTAAGTTGAAGCAACAACTATGATAGAAACCATGATATTAAAATGCATGTGTAAATGCAAAAGCACGATGACACTAAGCTATCAAGAAACATTAACAAGAAAGACCCGAAAAACTGGTGCACTGCACAAGGACCGTGAAGGTCGGAAGAATTCCTATTTACCACCTTTTTGTATCAGTTTGCGTGCGTAGAAACAAAGGACGCATGGAAACCGTCAGTTATAAAGTTTGTTTACTTTGTGTCTAATGCTTCCAGCAATGTCAGGTGTAATACTGCAGAATAAAGGTCTCGATTTTTCTTGATTCAAAGGATAGATATAATACTGCAACGCTGTAATGCTATTTCCGCATTGAAGACATTATCATCGGATTAAACCATGGCAGAAGTTTCTTTATCTGGTTTAATTTGACTCAATGTGACTTTGCAGTTTGCAATCCTCGTCATCAAATTATTCAACTTGCTTCTTCTTCACATACTTATTGGCATGAGCAATCATAACTCGAACAACATTGAGAAAATACGCCGTAGAACTCATCGTATTATCTGTGGAGAAGGATGTCAATGTCAGCGTTTACCCCCTTGGACCTTCGAAGACAAACGGCAAGTTTAAAATTGTTTCATGACCTGTATGACCCAAATAATGTGCTTGCTTCACTTATTCCTCGTACTTTGCCATGCTCTAGAAAACTTGCTGTGTCATTTTCATGAACACTAAATCGTCAGAGATCCTTCTTACCGTTTTGCATCTCTCTTTGTAATTGATTGTGCTCACATAGTGATTAGCAACGACTGAGTTTTTTTTATCATTTTTTCCCTTTAATCATTGTCTGTTTTCTCTTTTATGTAATTTCATGTTTTCGAATGAATGACTTATATATGAAACCTGCCTGTAGTATACTTATTGTAAAGCTGATTTCCACTATGACAAATATACATCTACTACTACTGCATTGTATAATTACGTAATTCCGTCAAATTCTTGTAATTGCTGTTTATAGAGATGATATTCAAAACGTGCCGATAACAAATTCTAAGATGTTTGCTAACTAATTAATAATGCAGTTTTTGAAAATATCACGTCTCAAAAGGCAATTAGCTACTCCAGCCTTGCATGTTTGACAGTTGAAGTCTAAAAAATATGACTAAAAGCAAAAATCATATGAAAAAAGTAAAAAAATTACATGAATCAGTTGATGGAAATTAAATATTATGCATATTTTGTAATCATAAGACAATACGAAAAATGAACCCTTATATCGTTAGAAAATCACTCAGATCTCATAACTAGTTCACGGGCTACAGGCCACTGGATAAAGGCCTCATCACCTATGCTCGCTTAAAAAAAGTTAGCCGGCTAAATCCGTGATTGAATGTGTAGGCCTAATTAAGTTCATTCTTTTATGGTTCTGATTATTTCCAAAAAAACAATAGGCTCAATAATATAAATGTCATTAAATTTTTAATAGGCTATCAGTCAATCCCAATTTCTTGAAATATTTTCTTTGGCCGTCGATTAGTAATGCGGTACACTTTGCAACAAATACATACATGTATGTAGCGGTTAGCCGGCAGAACAGGTCTGAGATAGTTGGGCCTTCTTTTCTAGACATATGGAAGGCTAGTAAACTTTACAACTAGCATGGTGTTTATTGACTTATTTTTCGCGTTTCTGGTATAGTCGGGATCGGAACAGAGAGCAAAATCTTTACCGTTAGCAGAAGCTCCAGATACTAGCGATCTCGATATTTGGAAGAAGTGGTCTGTACATAATCCCTTTGTTTTGGGTGGCCTTCCTGTCATGATCTGCTGTGAGGTTTCGAACTCATCACTTAGCCTAGCCATTGACTTTTGTCCGAAATATCAACGAAAACTCTGATGCACTTTTCTGTCAGTGCAGCGTTGTCAGAATTTTGTTGGTCTGATTTTGGACTGATATCATTCTCAACTTGATGTGAATTTAGGAGCATAAGCATCCTGCAGTGTTAAATTGTGCGATCATTTCTTAGATTTTTTATTGCTCAAAAACTTGTGCTTTTGTAAAAATCTTTCAACTAATGAATTGATAACGTACGACAAACGATCATCTAAATGTGATTTTTTAGTATGTATTTAGAGGCTGCATAATTTGTCATCACGAGTCTGCTACGAAATGGCATGCAAGCCCATTGTGAAACAAAACAAACCAAAACGATTTTTATCGACCCCTGTCGATTGATTGCGATACTTGTGTGTACGAATTATAGTCAACCCAATTGCGTACACGACTTCAATGTAGTGTGAATAGCAACAAAATTGCTTTTATAGAATGCAACGAATACTTACATGTATTTGGAAAACGTTTAGCGATTTCACTATCAGCGACGCGTCAACGACATAACCATCGCATAACAGATATCATTGACAATCATGTGGAAATGAAGCGAATTTATTTAATCATGAAAATTCCATCCAGATGTTGTGCATATTTATTTGACTCTATCGATCAAGATTCAAAGACATTTAATAGAAATAGTGGGCTTAATATTCATATTACCAGCAGTTGAAATCAAGAAATTATGTTCATTGAACCAAGAGATAAAAGTCACGAAATGACATTACCGGGCCATTTAAGGGCTAATTGGTCATTTCGCTAAAATTTAAGGGCGATTCTCGGGCACCAACGAAATTCCCGGGCGATTCCCGGGCTCGGCCGCCACCCTGAATAACACAATTCAACTTTTTAGTTTTAATAGGAAATCTTCTGCATCACAAACGGTGCATAGTCAACCCATCGGCGAAAATGAATCATCTTAGTGACTAATTTCCTGCCAGTCTCCATAATTAATCCGTTTGATCGTGAGTAAAGAGATACACAATCACTCACTCGATGCATATATGCTAAGAATGAATCAGCCTTTTGGTTGTCTACCGATCTCCACACAGAAATACACAGCTTTACTCAAGCAAACATCATCCCATCAAAGAATCATAATGAATACATTAATAAGAACGATAGAACGATAATGTTTTCATTACTGAGAGCAATATTTTGCCTCCAAAAGTGCATTATCTTCTTGACTGTACTGGGGTAATAATATCCTGAAAATTTTCCATGGAAACTTAAACGATACTTTACTTATCAAGATTACGTTGTCTGCGACTGAAATAACCGCAATTTGTTCGCTTCAAAGGAGACGACGGATTGAATATCCTTCATGTGCTGATCGTCGAAAGGAGATGGGACACAGCTCTGGCATTTATCTCATTCAAATCTGAGGGAAAATGTTTATTTAAGGATGAAAATGGCGCAGAACACACGGATGATTGAAGTCATGATTAACTTCGAAATTACAGGTATTTTGAATCGTTTCCTGAGGATCGGTGAAATTCGACTTTGAAAGCGCAACTTTCTCTTCAATAAGACATTTTCCGAATTCTGATTTTGCATGAAGTAAAACCATGTGATCGTTTGAAACTCATCGAAAAGCTGGCTGTCTTATTCAATCCGATGAAATACGACCTTCTGTCAAGTATCTGGTTACATGATATCCTTAATGTACGATTTTTCCTCCGAAGTTTGAAATCCTGGTCTGATCATGAAAGGGAGGCCAGTAACGTTTTGCAATACATAAGGATCATCTGATTGCCATTTTCCCTTGATACCGTATGCACTTGGGTACATGCGGATGGCTCAAATTTTGGCATGACTCGCATATAAGCTTTTGAAGTCAAATTGAAAAATCAAATTATTTTTTATTGTTGGCAAAGTTAATGAAGTAGCACCTGATGATAGTAGCAATTCTACAGATGGGTATAGCGCATATCTTATTTCCAAACTTAATCAATTGATCGTTTCTTCTGTTGGAGAGGTTGTCGGAATAAATAAAGCAACTTTTCATTTAATTAGTTGCGCACAGTTTCCAAATATTAACTATTGGGACAATCTCTGTCTGACAGCGAAAATATAGGAGAAAATTCAATAGCGCACTTAACAGGTAGCTCAAAATCAGATGCAAGAGATCTTGCATGTATGGGAAACGCTATGTAGGATTCTGTGCAACTCAGTACTGCGTAGGAGCAATAGACAACATGTAACAAAAAGCAGAGTTTTGGAAAGGGTGAATGTCTGAGGAAACAAGGGAGGTAGCGAGACCAAGACAACTCAGAAGTACATCATCTTTTCCAGGCTTAGCATTTGGTGCCATTACTCCTACTTCGTTCATTGTCTCTTCTTCCCCATGTTTGAGGGTCGGCCATTGGAACTGAGTCGGCTGTCATTGGGATGGATGCGCTTTCTCCATTCTGATCGGTCTTGCGACAATTGAGGGTCCAGATGCAAGAGCACCAGATCTCTCTTGAAATTAGCCACTTCTTTTATGTTCGGTCCTGCGACTTCATAACTTAAGATTCTCTTTGGTCACTTCCAGTCTGGCATCTGTTGCTGCAGGTGACCAAGCTAGTGCAAGTGATTTACCACAGGACTGACTCCAGGTCACGTAGATGGAGCATGCCTCTCAATTCATGCATGCAGTGGCGTTCACAAAGTCTGATAGAACACACCTATGGGATCAAAGCGCTCTCATTTCTCACCAAGCAAGCGAGTAAGGTCATCAACTTTTATGGGCCATGTCTCCGACGCATGTAGTATGACCCTCCTGATGCAAGCTTTGTATACCCGACCCCTGCACTTCAGCAAGATACTCACGTTGGTAAGGACAGGCAAATAGGTCGTGGAAGTTCTTCCTGGCTCTTCTTGTACGAGCTAAGATATTTTATGCCGTTTCAAACTCAAAATATAGGTAATTTTAAATGATAGCCGTAAATTTCAACTTATCTCCTAATCAATTGAACCCTCCAATTGGGGCCTCGTTTCAACTGACTGATAACTGATAAGTACTGTAAAGATATATGCTGAAGTCGAGCTCCTCGAATTCGCCCTCACATCGTTGGAGGAGGGGTGAATTTTCTCCCCTTGTCAAGAATCTGCTCTGGTTCTTGAAGTACTATGTATTCGTTAATGTAATATTCTACACTAACTAGCTTTTAAAGTATTTAGGACATGCTGCTAAAATGACTATGATTTCGGACCCACTGGAAGGTCATATAAGTGACCTTAATTCAAAAGCACATTTGCAAATCTTCGATTATTTTCTTAATTTGGTTTCGACCATTTTGATTTGATTCGCAATGAAATATATAAATCATAGATCATATAACGTAACATCAATACCCTTATTATCTATAACCATTCACAATTGTCTGAATTGTGTACGCCTCATCCACACTGCTTGTAAATGTATTACCAATAGTAGTAATTCAAGCATGTGCAAGAAAATAGATGCAGTTTTTGTAAAACCTGAAGGACATTTCGTACTGTGTTGTCATTGTTTTTACGTCACAATAGCACTATAACCACTAAATTCTATTGAGGATATTTTCATGCAAATTTGTCATGATAACAGAATTCTTGTCAAAACTGGTAGTTTGAAAACTCTCTTTTAAAGGTGCAGTTCGGTTAATTTCAGAAGCAAATTTTATCACTGAAAATTAAAGTGTTCAACCAGCACAACGATTTCCTGTCACTTTCCCACTCGTCTGCAAATCCATGTCAAAGATACATGATGACGTCATAGCTTCCAATTTACGCTTCCTGTGTAACTGAGAAACAGAACGCCGTTCACGAGACAGCAGGTTCGCTGTGGTTGGCTGATAGAGGAACCATGCAAGCAAACAAATCTCTCCAAATCTCTAAATGGTCCAAAAGCATGACCGAGCGTAACTATTCGAACGTGACTATTCTTGAATATAATACATCGAATGATAAGAGAATGAAATACGCGTGGTTGATCACGATGCAACATATTCAGTCCTGAGGAAGGCAAAATACGACGACTGATTGTACTGAGACCTGAGTTCACTGTTTATTAGCTGTCAGATTCCAAAATGCACTGTTGCTTACTACAAGCAACAGAAACATGCTATGACTACAAGAATTATGCCGGTGCTGCATTTGAAATCCAAGTTTTTTTGAAAAATTGAAAGTAGAAGAACTTGAGAAGCTGTCTTGGTTCTCTTCACTTTCTAGTCATGCATCACATAGAAATTATAAAAATGCACACCCATTTCATCGGTAAAAATCTCAAGTTCGACTGACGAATGAGTGGACATTTCTATCTCTAATTTGGTCCGACGTCCATTTAGTTTTCCCATAGCATTAATTTTTTTGTAAGAGAAACTTTTTACCAAAGTGATTTTAAGCAATAAACGTTCAATTTTCAAGCATGTTGCAGTCTCATTACTCAAGCAGAATAGAGCTGTCTGATTTTGCACTGTTCCTTCAACATTGTGTATCTTAGATATTTCTACTTCATCTTTTCTTTGAAACGTTCAAAACAAACAACATTGTGACTTGTCGGTTTAAAATGAACTTGTCCAATGCTATTACACGATTTTTTTGTCTTTTGTTTTTCTGAAAGTTGTATAAGGCAAGCTCTTTAGGATCGTCCGCTTGGTTTGTACACTTTCCATTTTGTCGATTTTTTGTGTTCAGAATGGTTCAGAAACACAAACAAATGACTTCTCTTTCATTATCTCCCTGTGCATTGATCGTCTTGAGCATAGCTGATGCGTCACGAAGTATGCTGACAGTGGCGCATCAGATCACTGGCAGATATGACGTCATCACGTCTCCTTAAGTGGATGATTGCGGTTAAATGAGGCATCAAATGTGCGTCTAAGTAAGCAAGATAGACTAGGCATACAATAAAGTAGCCACTGAGACAAGGTTGAAACTTAGACCGAACTACATCATTAAGCTTTATTTCCACTATACTGTCGGAGAAGCGAAATTTTACAAAAAACATACAAATTGAAATTTTAAGATCCTATTTACGGTATAGCATGAAGATCTGTGATTCTGATAAACGAATACCATCATCGTCCTTGTCATGCCCGAAATGTATCACAAACTTATCCTGAATTGGTTCCGCGGTTAGTTTAGATCTGAATGCCCCCTCCCCAAAGGATAGAGGGTCAATACTCACATACTTAGAATCAAAGTCAAGAATGAATATTTTCTCGTTTCTACAAACCAAAGACTGTGGTTTGGTAAAACCTTCAGACGTCGACATGGTGACCTAGTCAATGCAATTTCTCTTCTTTGACCATGTACAATGTTCTACTGAAATCACGTGAAGCGCGTTTTATTGACGTCAAGTGAAATCAACACTACATCATGGGTATGCAGTAAATTTGAGCGTCTAGTTATTATTACCTTTGACTCCTCCATCATATCATGTTTCACTTGCGCTTCCGTTCACTGTAGTGTGGGAAGCCATAATCGCATCGAACAATCATTTCTGATTAGGTGGAGAAAATACATGAATATTATCTATTAATAATTATATAATGATAAATATACATAGAACACTACGAGTATTGAAAGCGTAGTGACTGTCCGAAGGTGTGAAAGAACCCTTCCCCCCCCCCCCAAAAAAAAACAGCCGACGCTATTTCCTAGTTTCATTGCTTCATTTTGTAGTTATTTTGTGTATTCGAACCAGACAAGCTTCCTGAGAATTATCACAATCAGTTAAAAAATCCTTTAAAAACTAGCTTCATCGCACAATCTACGGGCTTCACTAATTCTATTCTATAAGAATCACATACAAACATAAATCATCTATTCATCATTGAGTGTTTACCGCGATTGCAATCGTCGATGCAAGAAAACTTATTCCTTCAAATTTGAAAAAATCTAAGCAAAGATTAATAAGCCACCATCCCATCTTATCACCTCTTAGATATCATAATGTACACTATCAACTATGCTCTCCATTTGAATAATTTGAAATTGACTTATCATTCAAATTTTAGGCGAGCATCTGACACCATTTGTCCGTTATCATGAAATTTTGAAATTGATTTGATAATTTTAAAACAACTTTGATGCATGTACAATTAAATAAGCATTTGTTAAATCATGATTTCAACGAAATTATAAAAAATATCTGAAATTCTGATACCCATCTATTTAAGATTACAGTTCATCTATTGCAGTTATGAACGAAATGCGAGACCCGATGAAGCAATAGGGCAAATTACGGAATTGACCCTCCTCTACCCAAAACAGAACAGTTGGACACAACAGTTGATTGTCCATCCACTTATTTCAAATACATTTCACTATTCAATTGATCTGAAAACTCCTCCAACCAAGATAGCTTACTAGACTTAAATCATCAGTGTCATCGAATTCGAACCGTAAGACTTGATAAGTCACCTGTCAATTGACTGATCAACTGAGTTTAGAACAGGCCGGGATTTTGATGGCCGGTGTCTCCACCTGGTTTTGCAATTTGCAGCAAATTTCATCTTAATCATTAACTAAATCAGCACTTTAAACAAGCCGATGAAATGGCTACTAACAGGCCCTGGTAAGACATTTTATGCTTTAAAGATTGGGAAGGGCAAAGCAAATATGTTCGCTAATTGAAAAACTTTCAACTTACTGTCCTTCTCCTTTTAATGTCTTCCTTTCCCTTTCGGGTTGGACGACATGAGATTTCTCCAACGAGCACAGTCCTGTGTCTCACTCGCGGATGATTCTAGCTCCATCATGTTGACGACTTGGAGCCATGTTTTCTTATGTCTTCCAAGTGAACGGGAGCCTGCGACTACAACGCCTAGCACTTGACTGATTGGTTCCTCCTCATCTCTACGCTTCACATGACCGAACCCCCTTAGCCTCCGCTCTCTGATCACTTCCTCTAATGGTGTAGGGCCACTGCTCAGCGCAGGTGTCGATCTGATCAGTCAGTGAAACGCCACTAATGTAGAGGAGCATCCTTCTGTTACATTGAACCAGATGTTGAATGAGGTTCCAAGAATCAGCACCGTAGATAAGTACAGGCCTGAAGTAAGAATTGTAGACGTTGCCTCGACACCTGAGTGGAATGCGGTGGTTTCTAAGAAGACATGCGATGTCCTTCCACTTGCGCCAAGCTGATGCGATTCTGGAACGAACAGCGCGTTCGATACCACCCTCGCAACAAAGCACGTCACCAAGCAGTGAAATTCTTACTTCAAAATCATTAAATTCATCCCATTTAATTTTTTGAAAGTCATTGCAGGAGCATCCCAAAGCATATCGGCGGGGATTTTCTATACAAATAAATAAATAAGCCTGCATCTATACTTGACCATTCCCTATCTTTAAAACAAACCGATGAAAGTCAACTTCTTTTAGTGTTATTGGGAGTGCCAAAGCGGTGATAAGCTGTCTGTGAATTTCAATGCTGATAACAAAATAAATAGCGAATAATGAGATCTTAAAAATGAAATATGACGCATTAGTATGATCACATAAACTAGCCAAATTCATCTCCCGTAAAGCAACGATGTTCCAGTCAGTGAACTACCGTTCAAAATTAAATACAAATTTCAATATTCTGTTTAGGATCCCGCACATAAAGGTCATTCAGCATTTTTAGTACAGTACATCTCAGTATTGTGTAAGCAAAAAATTAATTGCAAAACACTAGATGCACATAAAGATGTAGCAATTCATTGGACGTCAACTTCGAAACTACAAATTTTCCGTCTCATTCTGTTAGAGGAGACTACTTTTTAGCTCCACCTGGACCACCCATGTCCGGATTAGGCCACTTGGAAGAAAATTGAATGACCTGTCTGTGGCCTCCTAACAAAAGTATCGTACAGCCGCCAATGCTTGTAGCCATTTCCTTCCGCTCATAATGGGAAAAATGGGTTATTCAAAATGCTTGAGATCATGAAAATGAAATTCTGAGGCGAAAATTATTTCCACATCAATTGTGAATTGTTGTGTAATGTATACATGCAGATTTCATTATTGCACATAAACGACAATCTAAATCCATTAAAAATTCGTATGAGGCAATACCCATTACATATCTCTTACATAATTGCACATTCGTCCAACGTTTGATGATAGGAGAGCAACGATGAAAAACAAGGAGTAAAACGCCTGATAATTGTGCATAAGTAAAAGTTGGCAATTTATATTCTATTATTGTTCAATTCCGCACCATGACATCACTAGCAATCTTACACAATCAGTCAACTTCATTATTCTTTCGGACAGCCACATATGTGTGATACCTTAATGATCGACTAGCTTTCAACAGTTAGACGGCTCGAAGCTGGGAAGTTCAGTTCGAATATTCATCCCTTTTATTAAAGTCGATGATTCTCCAATAGATCAATGATACAATCCAGTCTTTAGACACTTTCACCACGACCTTACACAATCAGTTCATTTCATTCACTATTGTTGCAGCCGCTATCTATGAAATTGAGGATCACGTAAAATACCGTTGCCTCTTCTTCAACATATCTAATTATCTAACACATACACTAAATCTAATCGATTGAAGTAGTTTCAGCAACATGATATATACACAACTACCTGGAATCAGAAGAACGAAGTCCTTTATCATGTCGTGATCATCACTCTGCAAATTTGTAAATGTAGGCCTATAGATCTCACGTAATTTGTACTGTATATATGGTATATGATTTATATCATGATAACTCTGAAAATTTGTAAATATATAGGTATCGTGTAATTTGTACATGATAGTATATGTAATTTGTATATGATGGTATATGATGTACATCATGATCACTCTGAAAATTTGTAAATGTATATGTCTCATGTATTTTTTATTGATGGTAAACTTTGCGCATGCATATGTTACACGTGTTATCAACGCTTACTTGTCAGTGCCCTTGTGGCCATCGCTTTGCGTTTTCTGTTATATTTCAGAATAAATATTAATGACTTATAATATCACAAAATCGTGTTTAGGTAGTTGAAAAAGAAATAGTTAATTAGCCATAAATAAATAAATTATTACCGCAAAGAAAACCTCTTAATACCAACCCAAATTACGAGCATCTTGATATTAAAAAACTTATTAATAATTCACAAGACTGGAATTGTCTGCTTACCTGACAAGGGTCTGAAGTCCTAATGACTTGATAATTCAAGCAGAATCGTTAATAAACGTTATTATGTAATTGTGACTAGAGGGATAATTCGAGGCGCTATCCTAAACCTTAATCTAAACATCGTGATGACACTTAAGCCTTTCCCATCTGGACCCTATCAGCGTCACGTAACGTTTATCTATAGGAGATGAACAGAACATGTGAAACATCTGTAGTTGTCTCAAATAACTTAGTTTTAAGTTAGACGTTAAACCCATAGATGAAAATTAAATTTTAAAGCTTACAATGAATAAAATGAAAAATAAAATAAAATCATATGAAAATTAAATTCAAGAAATGAAATGATGAACTCTTAAATGAAATAAATATTAAAACGAAACGTTAAAAAATGAGTATAAATGAAAGAAAACATTTTTTTGTGACTTTTAAGAATTATAATAGTTTTTTTGGAATGTTTTTGAAAGAATTTAAGTCCTTAAAAGGACTGATTATCCGTTCCCCGTGGGTATCTGAGGTCATCAGCAGGTGACTCGGACAGGATTCGCGTTTCGGCCCCTCAACCTGAACGCTCAAACCCATCCGGGCGGGGCCCTGCACATAGAGAGCAGCCTCGACCACACTTTAAAAATTCCTTGTTCGGCAGTGTTCATAGAAAAGAAAATGAGGAGATTCAGGAAGAACACAGATCAAATAGCTGTCGTGCAGCAAATAGTCCAAACTTTGTAAGGAGCTATGCTTATGAAGTGCTTTTTCTGTTTTAGTCGTATTTTTGTCATAACCTCGTGATTCTAGAATGTGCAATGTTTTACTCGTTTTATTAATGAATCTTTAATGTGTGAGTACCATACCGTATTACTTGCCTGCGAACACACCCCTATTTGTAAGGCATTACTGGAAAATCAAAAATCATCGATTTTATGATATACCGAGGTCTCAATCATATGCTCTCCAATTTTAAGTTTTACATCTAAATAATCCACTTGTTTGTTATCATAGCCACTTCTGCTGGCTTCAAGACTTTTTGGGTAAATATCTAAAATTAAGTTATTAAAATGACTATAGTTTATGATACACAAATCATCTATATACCTAGTCGTATTAGATAAAATTTTTGCCAGTCCGAACTTTTTACTACGCATTAGTGCTTGCATGTACTGAAATTCACAATGCGCTAAGAATAAATCTGCTAGCAGTGGGCTGCAATTACCACCCATCGGAATACCACTAGTCTGCTGAAAGGTGAAGTCTGCGAACGTAACGAAGACTTCATCTAATATGAAAGCAATAGCCTCCTTGAACTTATTTTTCGTAAAATTATTATAACACCGTATTTTTTCGCTGCTAGGAAACTTTGTCTTGGCCTATGCAGAGATAAAAAATTGTAGACTGTAAATATGTAACTTAAACGTCTTCAGATTAGTATATAAGGTTGAGAAATCGAATACTGAAGGTAATGTTTTTACATTATCTATCTTTTAAGAAATTCAACTGTCGACACGATGAAAAACAGTTAACACCGCTGCTTTACAGTAGATTTGAACTGGTCTCTAATGACAGACAGACCTTTTATTGATTAAGTGACAGTTGTTTGGTTGTACACTTCTGGCCCTAAATCGAAATTTGTAGGAGACTATGAAGTTTTGGAAGCCAAAATAGTTTAGGAAGCTTTAATTATCTTCTCGCATTTAATATTGAATTTTAAAACCAAGTCGTTTTGTGGACGACTAATAACGTCAACTGAATTAAGTTTAGTAGGAACATAAGTATCATTTCCTACGGGTAACAGGGAACTGAAAATCCCAACTCTTCAATAGAATTATTTTTTACATATGAAAGAATAATTACTACTTGCTTTATCCACTGATGCTATTATAAAATGATTTGCAAAGTCTTTAAAAAACTTCATCAATAGTAATTTTTGCTTTTGCTGCTATTTCGGTATAGAACAAACTATAACAATAGTCTCTTCTTGTAATTTTTATTTTTCAACTTCCAATCGTCAAATTTTATATGATGTTATGCAATTAAGCTTGCTATCGCTTGACATGTTGGTCTAAAGCCGCAAATATCTATTTCTATTAGAATTTTTACTTTTGTTTTCCGAAAATTAATGTCTAGTTCCGAAATTCATCATATTTTCAATTCTTCATTTTCTATGAAATTTATATCGCCTGTTATCCTATGTTATGATGCGTATGCAAAAAATTTTTAAAATTTATCACATGCGCAGTATTGTTGAAGAATAGTGTAAAGTACATCAGTACATAGTTCATTAAAAAAGTCAGTATTTAAGCTTTTTTTTTGCGAAATAGGTTTATTCAAAGAAAAACATAGTTTTGGGGGATGACTGTCCTTGACTTTCTCGGGTAAAAGTTATGAAATAGACTTTTTTCTTCCACCAATTGACTTTGAATGAAGCGACTATCCTGCATTGCCTTCATTTATCCTAATATTGATACTATCCTTGATCTATTCAATCATGACCTAAGTGTTTTACATTAGTGTCACCCGAACTGTCCATCACGAGGTGGGCGTATAGCAATGTGATTGAGTCCTCTTCGATGCCAGAAAACTACATCGCAGATGGTGATCAAATGGCTATCTTTAGCATTTCCGTGAAGCTGCATCTAACCAAAGCTATATATTGCAAATCATGCTTGACGGAGAGCATTGCGAGATCATTGTCCGATAACGATATCGGATTTCGCCTATATCTTTCAGAATAATTTCATACTATTCCTCAATTGTCCTTTAATTTATCTTAAGTGCGCGCTTCTTGTATGTCAATTAAGAAATAAAGATAATTGTCTTCATGTTTACGATTTAGTGGAATTGATTCGATCAACGTATCTCACATCAATGCGACCATTGAGGCTGTAGCATGCCTGTTTTTGGGGCCGGAATCGGATAAGATCACGTGATTTATTCGGGATTCAATCGATGACCAGGTAGCCTAAATTATCGGTATTCGATGTCGATAAATATTTTTTAAGTATACATAAACTTGGGCTTAATTTATAATGTGAGGAGGGAGACATTTGAGAATAACACTTATAAAAATTATTGGATCATCCGGTCGGATCATGCATGTGATCCGGGTCCAATCCGGGTTACATTATTAAACAAGACCTGATCCGATAATAGTTATCGGTCAACGATCGGAATTATCCAGTGATACAATTGAATTCCTAATGCATTTCCCGACTTTAAGAATTGAGATTTACATCAAATAGTGCATAGATGTATAGAAATACATGTAGACTAACATAGCAACAAATTTATCAATATGGTCGCATTAGTTGTCGATTTCTTGCTATGTAGTGAACTAGGTATAAAATAGAGAAAAATTTAGGCAGTTTAGGCTAATCTAGACGTTTTGTTAGTATATATGAAGAATACAATCTTGAAGCAGGCATGGAACAAATACTTTCACATATTTGCTTGGAATGCAATTTGTATGTGCCTGCACTTTTGAGTTATATGTATTAAGTATTTGCATATGCAGACTTCTCTGTGCTCGTACTTAAACATTCAGAATAAAGAATTTGTGCAAGTACTAGCACTTAAGAAAATATGCTTCATTATTCTCAATTTGCACTGACATGCAGGCATTCTAAAAGGGTACTCTTCAGGGTTCTAAAAAATGTGGAGAATACATCCTACACATCATACATAATCGTTGCACACATAATTTTACTTGATCGGTTAAGAAGTATTCTGATGATAACTACACGGACAGTCATAACAATAACACAAAAATAATAAAATCAAGTCATTTATTATTGAATTTCTCAGAACGTGAAATTGTTGACCGTAACTGAACTCCATTTGGAAAAAAACATGGGCGAATGAATACAAGCTTTTAAATTTTTGCAATGTTTAATGTGTAGGTTACTATTAAGTTAGATTTTCAGTTATCTCTTTTGTAAGATTTGATATTTAAAAAAAGTGTCCCACATTGACATTTCCGAACACTTTCCACATTGATGAGTTAGATAATGTCAATTAATTTACATATTGAAGTTGTCGGGCCTAACGCATCAGAAATTTGAAAGTACCATACCTGTACATATATGGTATACCACTTCGGTATACCATCCCAAGACGTCATATGGATCAAGGCAGAAATACAAACTCGGTTATAGAGTCGGATGATGGTCCCCGGGTTTGATGGCTCTTTATCTGCTACTGGGGAAGGACGGGCAACCCGAATGAATCTCCCCACTGATAATGACGCGATTGCCTTAAATCCTCCTGGAAGGGCTATGGCTGATGATAGTGCGGCGAAGGTTCTGGCTGCAAGTCGACAAAATCTTAGAAAACCATGGTCTGTAGGTACATGGAATGTGAGATCAATGTCCATAGGAAAGATGAAAGTTGTTAAAGAGAAATGATAAGGATGAAAATTGACATTCTTGGCGTCAGTAAACTAAAATGGAAAGGAATGGGTCGATTCATATCGGTCACTCATGAAGTTTTCTTTAGTGGACACGAGAAATACCGTAGAAATGGAGTAGCTTTCATTTGCTTAAAAAGTTTGCAAAATGCGTTATGGGTTACAACCCAATCAATGACAGAATAATAGTCCTCAGGATCCAATGCAAACCAGTTAATATATATCTTATTCAAGTATATGCACCTACATCTACAGCAGATGATGATGAGATTGACTCTTTCTATCAACAAGTGCAGGATACAATCGACAATGTGCCAAGGGGAGACATGATCCTTGATTGGTGATTGGAATGCAAAAATAGGAAAAGGGAAAAGACCAATATTACCGGCATACATGGCCTGGGAGACAGAAACGAAAGAGATGATCGTCTATGGGATTTTTGCTACTGTAACAACTTACAAATAATGAATACGACATTTCAACATCACTCAAGGCGACTCTTCACATGGCGCTCACCAGATGGAAATACAAGAAATCAAATTGATTGCATCTTATGTTCCACCAGATGGGCAAGCAGTGCGATGCAAACAGTTACTTAACCAGGAGCTGACTGAGGTACCGACCATAATTTGTTGGTTGCAAAGATTTGATGCAAGCTTAGGAATATGCCCAAGCAAAAGTCCAGACCAAAGTATGATTTGGAACAAATCCCAAAAAAAATTCTCTATTGAATTAAGCAATGTGTGCCAAAAATCAATAACAAAAAGAAGAATCCGTGGTTATCAATAGAAGCCCTCGGGATTGCTGAGCGACGACGGCAAGCAAAAGCTGAAGGTAATAGGGATGAATTCAAAAAGCTGAATGCAGATTTTCAACGACGAGCAAGAAAAGATAAGGAAACTTAGTTTAAAAGAACATGTGAAAGGATTGAAGAGGATAGCAAAGTTGGCAGAACGAGAGATCTCTTCAAAGATATTAAGGCCATCACCGGTACTTCCAGTCCAAGATGCAGTTCATTACAATCATCAGAAGGTGCAGTGCTGACTGAAGAGGCTGGCGTGAAAAGATGTTGGAGAGCTTACACCGAAAAACTATACCAGCGGGATCCAAATCTCACTAATCTCTTCATAAGTAATGACGACTACCAACTCGAACCAGACATACTGGAGACCGAAGTGGAAGCTGCTATTAAGGATCTGGTCAACAGAAAATCGCCAGGATGCGACAGTGTACCAGCAGAATTACTAAAAGCAGGAGGATTACAAATCATCAAAGTCTTGACGCATCTCTGCAATGATATCTGGAGGCAGAAAGAAAGAATGCGGTAATTATCGCACGATTGCTCTGATCACGCACGTGAGCAAAGTGTTGTTGAAAATTATTCATACACGTATCGAACCCTATCTCAATGTAGCAAAGACAAAGATTATGACGACGGGTTCGATTACTAGCTTCGAGCTTGACGGCGAGAAGGTGGAGGCAATGGACAATTTTGTGCTCCTCGGCGCAAAGATCACTGCGGATGGACGCGTTGGAAAAGAATTGAAGAGACGTGCCGCATTGGGTAGATCGGCCATGATGGGACTCTCAAAGGTCTGGAAGGATGGAGGTATATCTCGATCGACCAAAGTACGACTAGTGCATGAACTGGTGTTCCCGATATTCCTGTGTGGTGTCGAAACGTGGAATTTGCTGAAAGTACATTGGAAGCGTGTGAATGCCTCTGGTGCTGAAGAAGGCTACTTCGTTTAACCTGGACGACAAGAAAGACCAATGAGTGGGTTTTACGACAACTGCTAATGGTGAAGCCGCTTCAAATAAAGATCACTACCGCAGCTCTACGTTATTTTGGAAATGTCACGCGAGCTGATGGGTCCCTCGAGAAAGACATCATATTCGGTACCACTGAGAGATCCAGACGAAGAAGACCAAGAACTGAGTGGATAGAGGGACTGAAAACCATCACAGGACAAACGGTGGAACGAATGACATGGGAAGCAAGAGACCGCTATGCATGGATAAGGATCCATTATGACGTCGCCGAGAGTCGTAAGCGACTGGACGGCACCAGGTAACAGGTAAATACATATAAAGAATTATTAACGCTAGTACTTTATCAAAACGTATCGTTCAAATCTCTCACCTGATTGAAATTAACACTAAATCGATATTCTAATTTGGTTGACAAATCGTTAATTAATTATTCATCTGTATTCATTGTTAATCGACTTCAGTTTAACTGACAGCAATAAAATAATCCTCTTGAGAATTATACATCAGGTATCCATTATGAATGTTCTGCGTAACTTCTCCCTTCTGCAGATGCACGTTGATAATAACAGATCTCGTCTGATTCCGAAATCATCAAACGACGCAGAACGAGATCGATTTGAGGAACTAATCATCATTCATGATAAGAGTTGTGCATTTCAGATTTAAACCGTGGATGTATGAATCAACTACAAATTTAGTTTAGATTACGAATCAAATAACGTTTATTATCGCAGCCAATGATCGATTACAGAATAATAGTTTATTTATAGAAAAAGTTACATTTATCTTAAAGCGCCACAATGATGGACGATCATTCACCAACTAATCACCATTCTTGACCTTAAGAAAAACACGCAAAACAAACCCTTCTGTTTACTCTTCTCCTCTTTGCTTCCTCTGCAAATCACAGCCACACAATACATTTCTTTCCCTGCATACGCATGCCACCTTCACACTATGGGACCTGCGGGTTGCCTCCGACAGATGTGGGGCTCCTCACGCATTACTACATAGTGGTTCTTGAACCGCATTGCAACAGCCATTCAAAATTTGCAGCTTATGATTGAAACTTTAAGCCTAAATTTGCACCAGTACCTGTTTTTACCTACATGTCTAGCTGCCATGAAAGTCGCAGTTGAACTCAAAATATCACTCCTAACAGTTGGCTGTCGTTTATTAATGAACTCTATGAACATTTAGGATAAAAATAAGAGTTTTAATCATATTCTTTAATCGTAATGTAGTCTTGTAATTACAAAGGTTGAAATTTAAATAATTTTGTGATTAGATTATGCAACATATGTTTTGACTATTGTTGGTGCTTTCAGTTTATCAGGCAAATTTTGATACATGCAGATCTCTGGTCACATTAATATTGCCACCGAAAACTTCGATGCGATTTTTTTACTGAGGCTTATTCCAACTAAATTGTGAAAAACCAAGGAAACTGCCTACGACGTCCCAAGATAGAATTGTACAGTCTGTCTGACACTAGCTGCGCATCATGTCTTCGAAAAATACAGTGAGATAAAGAGGGTCAACTTGATTTCACTGACGTCGCAAATTTTCAGCAACCCATGGGGAAGCGGACAAAATCTGATGTAACAAAAATGATGTGATTTTAATGAAATTAGATTGGATGCATTACTGTATGTTGAATACATAATATAGGCTACACGGTAAAGGGTAGTTTTATTATACTTTACTTTTTTATGCGTTGTCTGTAATATGATTCACATCAATTTGATACGAGTGGTATGGCAAGATAAGGCGGAAAATGACATGACATATTTATTTAGCCATGGTTTGGCTGTAAACAGATGATTAAGCTACACTTGTTCAGGAACTCATGGCTTTGTCATTTGATTTTTTGTCCTTTGCTCTGCCCCACCCGACGCATGAAGCCTTACTAATGAATTATGGAGGATGGGGGCAGTCCACACACACCGGCAACTCTAACTAGGATGGGGTTGGTAACCTAGTGAGAGCATTGTAGATGCACTTGAATGGCGTAAATTTCAATTTTTCTGGTTTTGTAGCAACATCAACCTGTATCCGACGAAAGGTCGAAAGATCTCGTGAATTAGGACACGGTAAATGAGCATCTGTTTTAAAGATTTCCCTAGGAAAATCATTATAGAACTGGACACCATTGGTTAATGAACTATTCCATTAAATCTAGACCATCATTAGTAAATCGCCATCATCAATTCTTTAAGATACCAATATTGCATCAGTCATAATCTCCTTTTGTCACAAGCACTCATAAAATTAAGATAACATTATGCTGCATAAACTTTTCATGAAGTTTTCGCGCTTACCTTCCCTTTGTAGATAAATCCCAAAGCTCCAGCAGCAGCTTCCGCACCAAAGATCAGAAGCAGAAATATAAAATATGTTGACAATAGGCATTGAGATTCGTGATATGCTCCACAACAGCCGAATAAACCAATAAGCATAGTAACTCCACCGACTGCCATGAGACCATATAACGTGTATGTTACGTAATCATCATGACCGGAAAATTTCAGGAAGCTCTTGGTACTTTCATCAACTGTGGCGAAAATAGCACATGCCAACACACCTACGCCAATAAACTGAAAGCATTAAGAGACCTTCATCAATATAAACAGCACAATTTTTCTTAATTTAAGGAAATTAGAACTTTTAAAATGACTTATCTTTTTATATTTTCAACTGTACTTTATAGCAAGACCTCAATATGTCGATTCTTCCTGGAAATCTTTCTTAGTTCAGACTACATGATATACATATACCAACGGTTACACGATACAAAGATACGACAAAAACAAAATATACGGGATGAGGAATGGGCATACCCATAAGCTCTTAGCAGCTAAACAATATTTAGACTGCCTATTAAGAGATAGACATTTAAGACTAAGCTATATTCACAGTCACAAACAACAGACGACGACCACTTCAAATGGTATATTTATATAATCTGCCTCCAACAGATTCGAATTTCGACAAGGCACCTTCCCAACTGTCACATTTTAAGGCAGCAGTGATAAACATGCAAGCAAATTGCAATGGAAATTCATCAATAATTGAAATATCGATTGGCGAGAGGGTTCAAACGGCAGAATTTTGACGGAGTGTGGAAGTAAAGGACATAACGCACAGAAGGAGAATTTAAGTAAATTGCAATCGCTGGCACGTTGCAGATATTCGACATGTTGTTAGAACAACTGTGTGAAAGAGGAAAAAGAGTAGAGGATTAGGAAATGATTCTGTCACTTTTTGACTACCATTCTTTGGCTACACAGATAATTATAATTATTCACACAACAACATAACACAGATAATAAGAATTGTATTCGATAGAATGTCTTTTTTCAGTCAGTCTTATCATGCATGGATATGATTTTCCTTAGGCAGCAACGCCTGCACACGCATGTCGGTTTCATCACGATTTTGAGTGTTTTGCCTTCCTATATTAATCAATAGGCTGAAAACTGCAAAACCGTCCTCGAAAACGTCTCCTCGTTCAACTGTGGCCGTTCTTTCGGACAAACAGCTGATCACAATTTCTACGCCGCTTTGTGATTTTCGTCGCTCGCATTCCAAGACTATGTCCCTTATTGAGGCGGTCGAGATCGAAGTGCACTTCTAAAAATACATAATTGGCTTTGTGCGTTCTACCCACTGCGGTGGACTAATTTTGCAAGGTCACCAAGGTTTGCTGCTTTCTCCCAGAATGTAAAGCAGTTACTCAGGATGAAATTTCCATCTACGCTATCACGGGATTAGGCCATAGGTAACACATGCAACACACTCCCGCGTTGTTCTGAATGCACAGCCCGACAAGGCCTGATCAATTATATGATATGTAAGTTTTTTTCCTGCACCCATTTCAGTACATGGGGCAGGTTTTCAGAGGGATCGTGCAGTCAATAGGGCCCGTACATGCTGATAGAAAAAAGACTGGAAATTCCCAACACATCCGCACCGTCCCTTGGGGAAGAAGCGACGCTTAAGTTTCAGTAAGTTTCAGATAGAGCACATTACTATAATGTGCTGAAAGCGGAAGATAATCCTCATCATTGAAGATTTTTGGAATTAATCAAGTTATAACCTTGCAAATTTTTGTCATAATTTCTCAACACACTAATCCAAATAATATTCTTGAGATCACGAGGCCGACAATCGTCCAAAAGAATTACTATTTCTGAGATGCCCAGTCACATAGTATGGCAAAAAGCCATTCCAAATATCACAATTATTGTGTTAAGCGTGAAAGTGGGTTGACTGAGGTCGGTAATTATCAGTCAACTCCCCAGTAATAGTAGCACAATATTTTATGCACCTTCGACATAAATATCGTGTCACCACACAAGAAAGCTCAATGAGATTTGTCAAGAAGCCCAGTCTTGAGGTCATAAAACCACATTTATCGCTTATATTCATTTAATGCTACGTTTTTGTTCCCAAATTAATACAGTGTCTTCTAAGAATTAGCTTCATTAACAGGATTTTATTGAACATAAACACAGTCTAATCAATAAAGACAGAAAAAAAGCTATAAGCGAACACATTATCAAAGAACATAATTTTATTAAACACAGATTTTGATATAGAAATTATGGACAAGCAATAGAATCCTGTTCAAGTCAGAATGGCTGAAGCACGCTGTACAGCGCAGATCATGCCAGATGTGAAAAGACGTCAAGAATTGCTGTGAATTATCATCCTTTTCGTATACACCTACATAAATCTTTGTAAATTCGCATTGTAATCCCTTGACACTGTCAGAAGATGAAACGCGTCGGGAACCCCTGAAACTATTTCAGATACGAGTGTCGTCACACAATTGGGAGTGATTTTTGCAGACTTTCTTGTACGGAAATAAAAGACTACGATAAAGAACCTCCCGCATCGGCAAACGCTGAAACTGCGGTAGTCGTGGCATGCATTAAAACTTGGTCTGCCGAAAAAATCAATGTTGATATACATGTGAGGGTGGTCGCGCGATTCCGAATAAGGTCGGCACTGCCTTTCTTATGGACCCCAACTCTAACGACCTGGCGCCACAACTGATGGTGCCAGGTAAACAGAACTGCGAGCTAGGGCATTTTTTAATTCTTCTGAAAAACACTGTTTTTATACTGTGTGTGTGAACACTGTGTTTTTATATGAAAAACACTTTCATTATTGCGCAAGTGCAAGAAGCGGACATCTATTAAGTTATCGGAGCACCAGAAATGATAAATTATGCTCACTGACATTGCTCATAGACTGACAGGAAGTGGAGATCAAAAAGCCCGCAACTGTGACTAACTCGAGAACCTATACGTATGTGGCAAAAAACTACTGTGGAGGTTTGAAAAGAGTTCAGGATCACAAAAAGTGGACAATAGTGCGAGAACCGCGGCTGGTTGCAAAACACAAATCCCTCGATGATGACTGCTTTTTACATTTTTTGGCACAGTGCTGCAAAACAGTATACTATCCAAAAAATTGAAAATTCATGTATATTCAGGTACATTAAACGAAATTCGGATATGTGCGCCAACCTGCATATGCAAATCACTCATTCAAGACTAAAAGTATCCGGCTCAAATCTACATACAGTTTTAAAGATGGACGAACTTCTGAAAGTGAAATGGTTGTCTTATATTTCGCTATTAGAGGATCGGACAAGAAATTTTACGCGCACGTTTCGTGTGCGTAAAACGCCTTAAAAATCACTGTACCACGTTACATTCAGTTTGATAACTTATCACACAGCAAGAATTCACATGTACTTCAGATATGCAATGCAAGCACTTTTCTAAAATCATTTGTTAATGCTCGTCTATATTTTGACGCGCATTTCATTTCTCCAACCCATTTTTTGACATGCACATTTTTGTATGAAAAAAGCGATTCTGGAATAATTACAAATACGAGACAGAGATTCAAAGATACGGCAAAAACCATTTAACAATGTGCATTTTCAAAATCTCACTCACCAAAATAAAGCCTTGCTGAAAAATAAATTTGTCTAAATTTTCACGGGTATGATGGCCTGTTAACATAAAAGGATCAGACAATTTTTTTAAAAAAATCTATATAAAATAATCAAGACCTACCTTGAATAACAAAGATGAAAGCTGTGAGCTCCAAATATTGACATTTTGATTTGTGTTTGACTTTTGAAAAGTTCTGTATGATCCCTTTTCCGTGAACAGACCGTCATACCGGCGAATAATTAGATAACTTCATTTTTCAGCAGCAAGGCTTTATTTTGATTATTACTTTCATCACAAAAAAGAAAATGCTGTTTAAGTCTAATTATGAATCATTCACCAAAGTTGAGTTGAGAGCAATAATCATCTTTTCGTTTCCAACGTTCGATCTGCAGCAATCCTAGAAAGAATAATGTCATTAGTAGCCAGCTTCATTCATGAATTAGATGACTTACTATTTATGATGCAGCATCACTAGGAAAATCGGGGGAACTCGCTAGGTGCCTTAGGAAACATAAGTTGCATGGAAGTATCCCACCAACTGAACGAATATGAAAGTCAATTTTATGAAATCACTTAAGCCACTCAACCTGAAGTCTTCTGGGACGCAAAAATTTACATGTCGGTGCGCGCCCACCCCTGATGAATACATATCATGTAGGTTTGGCTCGCTCATGAAAAAGTTAAATTCATTATTCAAATATGGCACTAATCAATGAAAAGAAACTGCTCGAATTACCGGTACATGCATGTCTGCATATTTGCATATTCTAACAAATTATGAAATACCGACAGTTAATTATCTTATTTGTAGGCATTTGCAGACCTAAGATTTGCATGTCATTGAACGTCTGCAAAAACCTTAAATGACTGTCAAAGAAATGTTACTGAGAAGCAGAAGTAATTTTACATAGAATACTTCACTTCAGTAATAATAATAGTGACTTTATTCGTCTTGCGAATTGCGGCAAAAGCTTAACATAGAAACAGTTGATTACAATGCATTCAATAAGCTGGTACATCACGTGCAAAACTTGAGGAACGATTTTGATAATCTCCGAGTCCGCGACTGCGGCGGGTGCAGAGTTAGCGGATTGCGCTGGGTGTGTTGTTTGCTTTGGATCAAGACTCATAGAGGATGATAACATTCCCTCTGGATCTTAAGAAAAAGGGATTGACACTGGGATAGGCCTTTGTTTGTGTAGTACACGTCGAAGTCCCGTGAATAATACGCATTACTCTTCTCTCTATTTTTGTAAAATTACTCGTGTAAATAGAGAGGGGCATTGCAGATAGCAGTATAGGAGTAGAACATAATGGTTCGGATTAGGGAATTGTAAACCTGACATATAATTATAGGGTCACAACCAGAACGATTCAGAATCCTGATGATGGTTGCCCTTCTTGGTCGCATAATTGAAATGACAGTTCCAACGCAGACCGGGGGCAAAGAAGACACCAAGCATCTTTACTCCGTTCGAATGAGAGATTTCGTTTTGATTTATTATCGGTGAATGAAGTGATAGCGTCAGCTTTGTCACACAATCTGTAATCGTGCATTTGGAACTGTTCAAAGGAAGTCCAATAATAGGCGACCAAGACTGAAAACTGTCAGCTTCTAATTGAAGTCTGTGATCTTTTTGCCATCGAACAAAGTGAAGGACCGTAACATCGTCAGCATACCTGATCATGGATGAATTATGAGGAGCAGGTTTTAGGGAAAAGGACGCCAAACAAAAAAGTAGGAGCGTCAAGACACTATCCCGTGGCACTCCCCTGGGTAAAGAAGACCACGTATAAACAGATGAAGACAGATGGATGCATTGTCGTCCTTCATATAGATATAGCTTTCTAACCACATGATTGCTTGCTTAACCCGCAGTTATCAATATGATCGAATGAGACAAGAGGATCGAAAGCCTTTTCAAAATCTGCTGCAAGTACCCCGACTGCATCAGAACACTGTCAAGAAATTGGATAATTTTATGGTAAAAGAATAAGTGCGCACGTAGTTCCTGAGTGTAGTATGTAGGAAAATTGCGAGCAGTATATATCTGTCAGAAATGGAATGAACCAAAATCTTGCGACCAACTTCTCTAAACCTTCGAAAGCCATGGTAGAGAAATTTTTATTATTATAATAAATATCAATACATCTAATTATTATTAAATATTAATTAATTTTATTACAATTTTTTCTTATAGCTCTGTTACAGGCAATTGCTGTTTTATTGAATTGACAAAGACGTAGTCGAAAGCTATTCAATACAATTTATTATTGACCCCGTCTTCGTTTTATAAGTTAATAGAGAAATAGGCCGATAATCAGCGACTTGTGTCGGACATTTTGGAATTGGTGTCATATAGACCTCTTTGAAACATTGTGGAACCTTGCCTTCTGCCAAGTTGCGATTAAAAATGTTGGTGACAGCAGGCGCCAGTACTGCTCGTAAGTCGCGAAAAATCCAGTAGGGTAGATTTTCGGGACCTCGACTTTTCTTCTTAATCTGCGACAGCTCCTGTTCTACGTCGAAGTTGTTCAGCTGGAGAGGGACGTGCAGAAGGGAAGCAGTGGAATTCTCATTACTTGCAGACCAGGGCACAGATATGCTGGTAGGAACATGATACAAAGATGAGAAGTGATCACTTCCGGCACTTCTGCCAGTCACACGAAGGGAATTCCAAGTGTCGTAAATTGCCGTTAGTGGTGGCATCATTGACAAATTTAGCCTTCAAATAGCAGATGTTCTTAATTACTTCGTCTCGCAGTCTATTGAAGTTTCCCATTTCTTCTCTAAGTATGCTTTGTCGCGGTCATTAACGAGGATTTTCAGAGATAGCTTCATCCATATGGGATCTGAGTGACGCATTCTTACAGTCCATGTGGGGAAAATTAGATCATACAGGTATCGCACGCAGGCTGTGAAGCAAGACGCAGCGTCATCGAGGCATCGGATAGAGGTGACTAATCCATGCAGTCAGTCTGAAGCAGATACTCGCTGAATCTCACTTTGTTCGTCTTAGTACACTTTCTCACCACACACTTATTGACTGGAAGATTCTTAGTCTCGGACGGCGTCCAGATCAAAACAGAATGATCTGATCTCCCTCATGGCGGTCTAAGTAAAGCTTTATATAGTCACACAGATATTTGACACAAAGCACCCCTACATCCAGGTTGTTGTTTAGGGTAAGGTAAGATACTGCCCAGAAGTGTTAAGCAGCAGGTCAGTGGCCGATTGGCAGATTTTCACCAAAAGTCCGCTCTCAAAGGAAAAATTTTTTCCCGAAATAGCGATGTAGAAATCGAGTACCGACGGAGAATGATTTTGTACTCATCGGATGGATAATGAAGGGAAGATGTAAAGCACAACAAAATCGATGATATCAGTGAACATAGTAATGGCATCTTCATGTTTCTGCTTGCTGTTCCAAACAGGATGATAGACACATAAAAGAAATAATCTCGTCGATCTTGTTTGATATTGAGCGCACGTTAGCCAGAATGACGGTTAGGGAATCGTTCTCTGTGTTGGGGGACGTGGAGCTTGGATGCTGTGGATGTTGGGCCCCCCGTACAGAAATAAAGCGGTAGTGAAAAAGGTATGAAAACGGAATAGTATGGATAGCGCATAGCGTATGTATTCACCATACCTATGAAACATAGTATGCATAAGTAATGACCCGATTGCCATTACGCATGAGGTTCGTTGACAATCTATGGAATAGCGAATGTTATTACGGCATGATGTATGCATTATCAGCGCAAGTATGCAAAACATAGTATGTAATGGTAATGACATCGCCGGTGACTGGACGCTTGGGCCGGTGTGAATTAACATACTGTGAACGCATTGTACCTGCAGAACCATACATAATTATTTTTACGCCCCATTGTCGTTAAATATTAAATCGTACCGTGGCTGTGTGGGTGGGTCATTGTGAAGGAGGCAGTATAATGGTGGACTAGTGGCAATTTTTTTTCTACGTACACTATGGGATGTAAAGGTGATACGTAACCCGCGACATGTGTACGCGCCGGCCAAATTTCAATGCATGGTGGTGATTGGGTCGGTCATCTAATAGAGAATTACCAGGGGTGAACAACAAAACATAACTGGTATCGTTGAAATACGCGCATTTCATTAAGTCGTTCAACTTCTCAATGAACGACGCACCCATTTTTATCTCAGGTCATCGGAAATTATCATTTCTCATTTGATTATCTTTGTTTAGTATCCAGGGTGTCCACCCTATCTGAGAAAAAAAATTCACGTACAATTCACGTACATGACAAAAAATTCACGTACCACTATTTCAGGCCTACTTGCCCGGCAAGCGACAGTTGGTTGAGCCAAAATCATTCAAAAACTCTACCCGCAGCAACTGCTCTAAGAAATGCGTAAGTTTTAAGAACTATACAGTAGAGGATAGTTCTTCAGAAACTTATCTTTTATACACATGACACATAATAATATAAGTGCATTCGATGCGTTTTGAAGCCATCATTTCAGAAATGAATTGGTATTTAATGGTCACTCAATAAATTCAAATACAACCTAATTCACGGCTATACAAATCAAGGGTATAAAATAAAAATATAGGGTTTGTGTTTTTAGATTTCTAGAAGCAGATCAAACTAAGAATATTAGGTGTGCTATTCAAACGGAGATATTTTCATTTCTTTTCAAAACATCGGAAGAACACAATAGCCTGAGTCCACCATAGCAAAAAACTAATCAATCTAAAAGTCCTTCCACTAGTAGGCGCCTTGCGAGTGCAAAAAAGCTATAAATTCTCCGCTTCCTTCTCCTTCTCTTGCCTCATTAATAGTCAATAGCTTTTTTTCGGATGGATTCGGAGCCTATTTAATCAATGAGAAGGGATAGTTCAATGAAAGGTTTTGCAAAACGTACGATTTTACACACCTGAATGGAAAACTTAATCGGGAAACGTTTGGACCAGTGATTTCGATGAATTTGTGCTCGTCTAAGAGTCGAATTTTTGCACAAAAATGAGCGGGAAGAAATTACGTTCAATTTTTCCAACCCATTTTGTATGACCTAATGAAGATGCTCCATGACACAATGTGCATGGCACACGAGCCTAATTCCAAAAAGAGGAAAGCTCAACTAGGCGTTCTGGGCATTGTCGATTGACGCTATGAGCATACGACTAATGGCACGCGCGAATCCTCTTCAGCTATTCGTGTACAAATTGCTCTTGTCATGATTCCGATCGAGAAAATGCATACAGCGAGCATACAAAGACTTATCTTCTGCCACAGCGCCTACCCAGAGCACATGCTAGCAATGCGTACAGCTCTGCCCACGACGACAGCAGGCAAAAAAAAAACAGCGACAAATATGAATAAGTCTCACATAGTTCGCCGTAAAGGATCTTACTGACAGACCTTCGCACGCACATGTCAAATAAATAAGGGATTATCATTCTAAGCTAGACTTCAGCTTGAGGTATAATCCTCAGATTACTTCCCTCTATGAGAGTGTCAGTCACTGATTACGAAGGCTAGTCGAAATATAGAACACTCTGGCAGTGAGCACATTTACACAATTGCAAACACAATCTGACACAATGAGCAAGTGGTCACTGACGCAAGGTGGCATGAGGACTGATGGCAATCACTTTTAATAAATTCTTAAGATTCATGAGCAAACACGATCGCAACTTTGTTGAATTCACGAAAGCGATTAGCTCTCAAGCTATCACATGTAAGATACCACATCGATAGGTCCACTATGCCACTTCAAACTAGAGCCAGAGTAAAAAGGTTGAGGACGGGGAGGTGGGGATAGAGGGAGGTTGTGGGCAAGCAGACACGATATACGTCATACGGCAACATCCCTTATTATAATGTGGTCTGTCGTTAATAAATACAAAAAAAAAAAAACATCAGTAAACACTGACTAGTATACCACAGACATCGAACACGCTACAACTGACAGCGAGATATCAAGGGTCCTTCATTTTTTCCACACCTGCTCCTTCCTCGATTGCAATAACAAAATAATTACGCATCACAATATCAACAGCGCTATGAAGATTTCAATAGACAAGACACACACCGAATCCCACTATAGTGTTGTTGCTTTTATAATGGCTAATATAGAAATTAATGAGTTAGGGGGGGGGAGGATGTTTGTTTTGGAGTATAAGTGGTGATAATAGAGGAAAAGAGTGAGGGGGGGAGGTTGTTATAGTAAAGGATTAAAGGAAGGGAGATTTTTATTTCTTTGATGTGTTTAACTGTCGCGAAGATGTCTCAGACTGCTTATAATACTCTTTCACGATAATCCTCCTAGTTGCTTCATGTAGAATTCCAACTCTAACCACATTTTTCAATTTTTGCAATTTACCAGTTATTAAGGGATTTTGATGGTTGGAAGTTTTTATTGAAGAAACAATAATTTTAATTTACATGTAGCTTCTCTACTTGAATGCAACCAGGATATTATTATAGTGGCGAGAATTTTTCACTAAATTCCACCCAAGTACTGAAATATGACCGCAAGAATATTCTCCAAAGAATAAAATATGTCAAAGCAAAACTGAACACTTCTTGAAAATGTATTATAGTCGATGTAGGCTTCGAATGAAGAGACACTTAAGTTTCAAGGAAAAGCCTGTAAATGAATTTACGATTATCATATTTGTGTGTATGTCAGCATGGTTTTCATGTGCTGAGTTAAATAAAAAAGCGAGTGCAACATAGGTACCTACAGAATAACAGAAAAGGCCATTACATCAACAGATTAACAGTCCAATATTAGAAAACATTATTATGTTTAGGAAGTCTTTAACTGTTAAGAAGTTAAGAAGTCTTTGTAAATCAGTTTTCTCTGACTTCCCTGAGCAGCACAAGGTCGATGCTTTCAAAAAGTTGCGAACAGCTTTCTGGTGGATAATCTAGTAAACGATTTTCAGATCGGTTACCTCTAAGCCTATTTTGTTAAATTGAAGTAGGCCCAATCAAGATGAGCAATTTTTTTCATTGAGAAGCCTACCCCTCCATCGCAAACAACTGCAGATTCTCTGCTATGGTAAAGATCAAAATTCTATTCTTTATTCTGTAATTGTACTGAATCCTATTTGTAGCTTCATAAGGATCAAAAAGAGGAGTATGTATTCTGTTCTTATGTCATTAATCCATTCGTTAACGCTAACATCGATTAGTGAAACTGCCAAAACGCCGAAGGCGTTCAACATTCATGTTTCACAACTTGATTGAAAGGGTTAAAAAAATTTTCAGACATTGGGGGGAGCATTCTTGCTCAGTAAACCGATTTGGCAATATGCATATACCTGTAATAGTTATAATTTCAACTGAAAGGTGTTCAACAAATTCAAAGCAACTTCCTAACTATAAATAACTTACCACAAACAAGAACATTGAAGTTCAAAACAGAAAATCTCATACCTATGTAGCACGCTTTCCATGACTTATCTCCAAGATCTTCAACAGATAAACAACTTAAATTCCTAGTCAGTGACGGAGATATGCAAAGATCCTTTTAATTTCTCTTTGTCAAAGTGTTTCTTTGAAAATCTTTGAAAATGCTAAGTAGTATATCACTCTATTAAGAAACTTGCAGCAATGAGATACAAAATTTTAATAGCTGAAAAATAGCTGCGCCTGTCCATGTCTATTTCAAATATATTCGAATCGAATTCAAACACTTCCAGATAGATTTCAGATTTCTCCAGGAAAAATTTGCTATTCCTGTGACCTCACTTGAGATTTTGTCGGAAATCTTATGAAAGTTGCATGCTGGTCGTAGTTACTTACTATATGCTCATTGAATTTTCAAAAGTTCTGAAAGTGATCATATAAAGTGATCCTAACATTGAATGGCATTGATGCTGTGCTCGATGATCTCATCTATACAATTACGTCTACTTCCTGGAATTTAGATTGTGCATGTTGGATGACAATCATTTTCCAAGAAGCATCTGCCAGCAATGGACTTTTCTAAATTCTTCGTTCTCGAGTACGACTAATCATAATAAATTTCGTAACACCCCCTTTCTAGGTAGTTTATGCTTTTATTGTGAAGCCAAGACCAGTGGGTTTGGACTGCATGCAGGTCAGAAGATTTTCTATCGCACACCAATGCTCAGCAATTAGAACAGTTATATTAGTTTTTAATTTCCGAATTATCAAAATGTCAGTGACACGGATCATGATTACTCAACTTACTCCTGGTGTCTTCAAATATCATTATATAATTTTCTGCTTGTCTAAGAATCAATGTAATGTTGGTTGAATCACAAATTATCTCCTAACCTCATCTTCATCTTCAACTGCTATCACTGCAAACACGATTAACTCATCCCATGAAAACATAAAGAAGTAATGGATTTGGTCACCGCCAAAATAACACCGATGACATGGGATCTAAAACGGTCAGTAGATGCATATTTGTTTGTGCCACATTGTCACTAATCACAGGATTCTTGCAAAGATAGGGACTAGAATTTCTCTTTAATGCCTCAATCAAATTTCTATTCCATCCTTTCCACCCGAATTCCGCTGATCATCAGAGCACATTGAATAACCAAAACGTCATGAACAAGCTCGCCAAAGTAGTAATGCAACCTCCCTACTTGTAGAAGCCGCCCTGGAATAAAACCGCAATTGAGTAGCAATATATCGTAAAACATATTTTAGAAAATTCGATACTTCATTTTTGTTGCAATTGTAAAATATTTAGATCTTGAATTTCTGCACATTATTCAGTCATTATCTATTCCGAAATTATTTGTGAAAATCCAATTGGGAATGAAAGGAAACTTAAGCCCCTTTGCACTAAATGTACTCATCTCTTTTGAAAAGATTTGCATATTTGTTAAAATATATTCAAATCAAATCCTATGACGTCGGTAAATCCTATAATAAATTCTCATCCCACTCTCCCTCAACTCATCCAACTGCATTCACCTCGAGTTCTTTTAAAAAAAACGAAAGTTCATATGCACCGAGGATTTAGTGAATGTGGAGTTTCCTCTATGATTCACTACAGTGCGTGATCAATCTGTCGCCAAAAACAAGTCCACATCACCAACACGTATGACAGAAGGATAATATCGTCTGATGAATAATCCAACCAAATCAAATGTGCCGAAAACAATGCACCATGCGGTGGGCTATCTTTTGTGGAATGGTTGTCTTCGGGTCCTGATGCCGATAGAAGGACTGCCAAATGCTCAGATGCTCTTTAACACCATTCCACACAAAAGCACATCAATGAGATCGAAAAAATTGGGAGAAGCAAACCACGAAGCATACATGGAAGCTTGCTTCTACTTCCATTGGTCGCCTGGGAAGCAAAATTTTTTTTTTTTATTAATTTTTTTTTTTTTATTTTTTGTTTTTTGTTTTTTTTTTTTTTTTTTTTTTTACCCCTCCCCCTCCTTTTATTTTTTTTTTTTTTTTTTTTTTTTTTTTTTTTTTTTTTAGTTTATGTTTAATTATTTTTTTTGTTATATTTTTTTTTTTTTTCTCCCGAGGCCGAACCCCCATTTTGTTTATTATTATCAAATAAACCTCTTCTACATTTACTGCATTATCTGAGATATGTAAATGGTTTTCAGAAAGCATAAGAGGTGCATAAGCATGATTATGCGTGCAAAACGCTGATTAGACCAATAATTCGACATGTATCTGTTATTTAGCTATTAACTTGCTGTAAAATTTATTCGTAGTAGAATTCATGAACATGTATCACAAAGATGCGCATTTAATCAAGGAAGTGATTTTTCTTCCCAATTTTTACCTGAGGCAGAATTCGAAGTATGGAGCGTGTATTTTAACATCTTAACTGAAAGATAAAAAAAAACTTATTGTAACAGACCGAGCTATGAGAGACCCTTAACCCAATTGATTACTACAGTAAGAAACCTACCAGTCTCCGTATCACGATCCGGTTATTCCAAGTTAACCACGTCGAATCCTTTATGATGTGGACGAGCACCGGAGCAGCCACGCGAACGTCACTCGAAGATGCGCCTGGTTAGTTATTAACCCTGCCCTACCAGTTACTAGGTATTATAGGTAATACCCTAACTCGAATGAATCTGTGGGTATTACCCAGGTACGTTATAACGGTTGTGGGTAGCAGTTAATAAGCTGAAACAGAAGTATCATAAACCCCCAACCTCCTAATTCAGCTGAAATTATGTCTTGCTAACTTTCTTACATATATCGAAACCCGCAGATCGACGGCAAAGTTATAAGCATGCTACGATTAATTTAATTAGCCGCAAAGGAAATTTCATAAACCTATTTCCAAACCCTACCCACATGCCTAAAACTTCTTAGTTCAGTTTAGAGCAGTGACATACCATCAGCAGTATAATTTTAAGAGAGCAACGTTTTTGTTGACCGAACTCCACCATTCAAACCAATAACCTGACACCACACCCATCCCTCATCCCCACAAAACGCGCCCGCTAAGCCGCCGTGAGCTTTACTCAATTGCATTTATAATAAAATGTACATTCTAAACAACCAGAATACTTTAATTCAAGTATATCTTATGATTGCCTAACTTTTACCAGAAACCACCCAAAACCCCCATAAATCGGAAGCCACCAACACCTTACAATTATATACATATATAACATGTCCGTGAAATCCTCAATCTATCACTTGAATGTGATATAACTTTACAACCCTTCACCAGAAAATTGCGCCAATGCTCCCAGCTTTGAGAGCAATAACTAATATTACAATTTAGTTCTACACATCAATAGTGAAAATACCAACACCTATAATTAAAATAATTACGTATAAGTACTAGTTATAATTTTTACTACATATAAACAAATAAGCAACCAGTTTACATTACTCCCCCCCTTAAAAATAGAATCGTCCTCGATTCAACGGTCGGAATACTCGATTGAAAATTGGCTTCTAAAATGTTGCGGAGAAAGCTTTTCGTTGATGTCTCTAACGCATGTCGATTTTAGTTATAACTCGATCGTGGCCGTTGGAACTCTTGCCAGATTGTGGTGCATCGGTCTTCACACCAGCATCTTTCCGCGGAATGGCCCGAACGGGTTTGACTCTTGGCACCGTCTTCGGTGACCCAATCCGTACAGAATCGGAGCAATACTGAAATAGAGAATACGAAAGAGATCCGCCAGTGAGCGCACTATAAAATTTGGCGGTCAACATACGTCAGTGGAGGACGATGATCTAGCGGCGCCAGACATTATGCAGCAGCTCCTCTGCCAAGATGTTTGTGGGCCAGCTACTTCCTTCCCCCCACGTCCCTCTCCTGCAGTGAAGATGAGGAGGAAGTGAAAGCTCGTAAGCGAGCTGTGCCTGGTCATCGGACACCGAACGTTGGGCCTCCATTGTGACGTTCCACTTGAGATCAATTCCCGTTCTCTCCGACGCCCAGACGTTTAGGCTGGAGTTCACACGTCCTACGGAGCCATGCCTCCAGATAACGAGAACCAATCTCCAGCATGACGTTGGGTGCAACCCAAAAGCCAGACGATGCGGACATTAGGGAAATCATCCTGGAAGTCCGACTCGTCCCAGACAGAAACTTTGTCCCGTATATCCTAATATACATGACATGGCTTGATGGCGTCCCACCATGTCAACCAAATGCCCCGCAAGCCACAGCAGCGCGACAGCTGTCGAACAAATGAAATGGGAGTCTCACCTCGCCAACGGTTGGCACTGATGTAACAGTGGTCGGGGCATTTACCAAACCCTCAGGAGCTGGCGTTCAACTTCGCCACACCCACGAATCGCCTCGAGCCATCATATCAGGACGATCCCTCTTCACGCTATAGTAACCCGGCCCGATGGGTTCAGCCTTGCCCAACCAGCGAGGAAAGATCCTCTATGACTGATTGGCAGTCGCACGTCGACATCACGCCGGGAGCAACCAAGCCGGACCTAAGTCGAACCCCCCATAGCGACTGTGGGCAATTGATTCCCTATCACAACAGGGAGGTCCTCCCGAGCCAACGTCGATACCCCACGCAACTCCTCGCTCTAGACGAAACCGGACGCGTCCGTCCAGCTGCCCTACCTGAGAGTCAGAATCCCTCCCCGAGCGCAGGGCCCCTTTGCTGCCCTTTTAACTTGCGGACATGCCGCCGTCGAGTGGGATGGAGCTCACCGGTATCCTCCGCAAATCCCCCATACGAATGGCGCAGTTCATAAACTGGTTGGGAGGAACTGAAACCATGGAGCATATTTCGCGCACCCTGTCCTGCAGGGCTGACTCTGTACGTCGGCGCTAGAGAGCCGCCTGGACGACTGCTCGGGAAAGACATCTGTCTTTCATTTTTATTACGGTTCCATCCGGCAGGACATTCGGGCAGAGCCCGTCCTGCTAACAAAAATGTTATTACTCTTGGGGTTCTCTGGTAGTCTTACCATCATCTGGTACAGAAGCAGTTGCCAACTGAGAAAGAAATATGATTGATCTCATTTCACCACATTCCCCATCTCCATCATTTCGACAGTGTCACTACTGGTACTGTTTAATTCCCGCATCAGATCAAGTCTGTATCATTTCTACTGTGTCTTCTGTTACAATTACTTTTCTATGTCCCCATTCAATTCCGAATCGCAATCTCTCTGCCGTCTCATCTGTCTCAATACTTTCTACTTCCGATATCTGCAGACAATCGTGTAGGTAAATCTCCTCTTTTCCACCCACCTCCCCAACCCCGTTGCGGGAGATAGGAGGTGAACAAGGGAATTTCTTTAAACCTATCAACATGAGTAACTAAAAGTTTCCTGCCGCCAATATCCTCTGATCTGGTAGGTACTATCTAGAATCGTCTTTCCACGATCCAGGGACCACCCAAGTCTGCAAAAATTTCTTTTGTTTGTCCTTGGACACAGTTTTGAAATACATACCAAGTCACCCATCTGGTATTTCAAGTACTTGTAGTCTTTCAGTCATAGATTTCCTTTTGGCGTTTCCTGCTCCACTACCGCACATTTTTTCACCGTCTCCCACGTCCGCACAAGCTCTCTTGCAGTTCATAGATATAGCGGAGGTTTTCTCGTTCGACAACAGTGTCTAGATCCAGTTCGAAATCGACGGCAATCTCATCTTCTCGCCCAAAGTTGACGGCCGCAGGAAGAGAAACCCTGTTGTGCTGTGTGTACTGGACCTATATAGCCCAAAGGCAGTAGGACAGTGTCAGATCCCATTCCTCTCTCTCTACAATCCGCATGGGACATACATTAATTGCTTCACACGTTCGATTGAAACGCTCAAACCCTCCGATTCCCTTGAGGAAGATATGCAGTGTACGTGACTTCATGGAACCCAAAAGGATTACACAACCAATTCTCGAAAAATTTTTTGATTCAAATTCAGTCCCCTTATCACAGAAATGAATTCTATCAGGACTCCAGACGCAAACCCATTCTTCTAAGGAAAAGCCCCAGCTACCGTAGACGTTTCCCTTGTTAGAAGGGGGATTAGCCCTCAGCCCATTTGGAAAATAAGTCAACCAAAGTCAAGACGTAACGAATGCCTCTCTTAGTCTTACCGGCAGTGGCCTATGAGATGAACTTCAACACATACCATTGGTCTTACCGACAACTATTGGCATCATGGGATTCGCAGTATTTTGGAATAGCCCCTTAAAGGGTAACGCATACCTCACATCTTTCAAACTCCGTGGTATCATGTCTCATGTCCTGGCCACCAGAACCTTGCACGCAGTTTGTGGTAAAATTTATCACGGCCCCAAATGTAGAAATTGCCCATCGCCTGAGTGACATTGGTATATAAATAGCCAATCGCTCGTCTTTTTGGAGGAATTATTTTTTTTCTATCGCCATCAACACCGATATAAGTAGACCATCGACCACAACAAGAAATTCCCAAAATCGAAACAATGTACTTATTTCCTGTGAGCATTTTCCAGTTTGTCTAGAAGATGTGGCTTGTCGTAAGATGATAAACGAAGTTATCCAGAACAGAATTTGCGCCAAGTCTTGATCAGCCGAGTCTTAGCGTTCATTTCATCTACCCCAGCCCCTGGTGACCAGAGACCTAAAAATAACAACACATCACCATCCGTACCATGCGATCGAGGGTCTGACGTCTCTTTCGTTCTGGTCGCATTAGTCCAAGCGAGAGAGAGCATCTATGCGTTTTTGTGCGAGGTTTCCAACACACCTTTTTTTCCCTCACCACCCCCCATTAATATTACCCACCACTCCCCCAAAACCCCGCGCGGTATAGCAATCGAAATCAAATCTTCCAAAATTTTGCTACCAGCGCGCAAGCATCCCTCTAAGGCTCTGGAAGCCTTTCAACCATTCAAGTGCTTTGTGATCTGTCGGTGCTAAAAACATTTTACCCGACACGTATACGTGAAAGTGGTCGATGATGTTACTAGCAAGCATCTCCCTTTTCGTAGGGGCGTAGGAAGTTTGAGCCTCGATTCTAAGTTTTGGCTTGCATACGCAATAACCCTTTCCATACCAACATTCTGTACTTGTGAGAGGACAGCACCTATGGCGTAGCCAGAGGCATCATTATCAAGAATGAAAGCACCACCAAGCCACCTGAAATCTGGCATGGTCAAAAACGGAGTGGATTGTTAAACCAGCGTTAAGAGAGTCAAAACGCTTCCTGACAACGATCAGTCCCACCAAAAGTATGATCTTTTGTTAGTAATTCGTGCAAAACGGTTTAAGCTAATCTCGCAAAGTCTTGCACAAATCTGCATAATAAGACGCTAAACCTAAAAATTCTCGTACTTGCTTAGGGCAGTTGCTGGCGTCGGCCAAACTATAACTCTGTATTGTCTTTTCAGATCAGTCCATTAAACCTGAGACGACCACGATGAGACCCAAGATACTTGACAGAGCTAAGTCCCCAATTGGCACTTTTTTAGTATTGAGTTGCAGATTAGCAAGTCGCCAGTCTGTCTAATACCATTGAATATCACACAAATGATCTTGCCAACTACGACTAAAAAGTAATAATATCTCAAGGTAGACTAAACAAATTTCTCCAATTAACCCTCATCAACTTCTCGTCCACTCAAGCGCTGAAAAGTGGCCGGAGCTGACGCCAGACCGAATGGAAGAACATTGAACTCATAAAGACCCTGTGGACAAACAAATGCAGACTTTCTTTATCCTCCACCGCCAAGGGAATCTGCAATCAACCAGAACTCAAATCAAGTTACCGAAAAGTATTGTAGCCCCCTCCCATAGAATCCAAAGCACATCGACCCTAGGGCAAGGATAGCTATCGAAACGGCAACATTGATTCAATTTTCGAAAATCAACACAAAATCTCAAAGTCCCGTCCTTCTTCTGACCAGCACGATGGGACTAGCCCAGGGACTACTACTATGTAAACAAGCGCCTTGATCCCAACATTCCTGTATTTGGCCTAACTCTAACTCTGAAGGGTGGAACCCGTCGACAAGGTAGACGAATAGAGGGTGATCCCCAGTATTTAAAAAATGCGAGCGTTCAACTGACCTACCTACTGGCGTATCCATCGGGCCATAAACACATCAGCATAACGTTTAAGTATGCTATCCAATTCTTGACGTTCTCGAGCAGTTAATTCGGAAGCCTGCTCCTCTGAATGCGATCAAGAGTCACATGATTTACTTGAGCTGCAACATCACTTGGAAAACGTGCTTGAATATAATTTTACGCTATCATACATTCGAAAATCAATTCGACCTTGCTACTGCTGTATTTTTTCTTTAGAGAAACATGTTGCAAAGAGTTGTTTCACAACAGATATGGTGACGTCCTTTTTCTTAATGGTCGAAACTGTCGGCAGAAACTAACACGCCAAGATCGTCCGTCTCCTGAAACAGGGCATGACCATACCTTAACGGTTCTGGACCCTTTCCCTTTCATCAAAATCTTGCTGAAAGGGCAGCTGTTACATGAGTGCGGCTGAAGTACAACTGTATTATTGTTGCGATTTTTAAAAAGCACAGTGTTCGTAGTAAACGAACTTTGCGAAGAGGTTACTTGACACACAGTCGAGGTCCATGCAAAACGTTTTTAGTTGCCAACGTCCTCGTCACCGCATAATCACCTAGGAAATCCATTCCTAAAACCATGTTAGTCGATAGATTGGCGAAACAAAAAAAGTGTGAAATACAGTGCAAATTCCTATCTGAAAATAAATGACAGTATTCCCACAAATATTAAGTTTTCGCCATTTTGCAGTTTGAATACAGGATACATTAGGAATCGGGATAAAATGCTGAACATGCACTAATATACTATACATACCGACACATCTGCCCCTGCCCCGGTATCAACCAGAGCTTTACTATCTGGTCACCAACAAGAATTTACACTATATTTGCAGAGTCCCGTTTCAAACGAGAGCCGGCGAGAGCCGGGACGTATCTAATCGCCGCTGCTCTTTCCCCTGAGGACAATTACGAGCTAAGGGTCCATACTGTCCACAATTATAACATGGACCCTGCCGAGCATTTAAAAATAGCTGCACAGCCAGTGGGCCAATAAGCTGTGGCTGGCACCTGAACCGAAGCATCGGCAAACCCCAGTATACGTAGTATTTTGTCCCGGAAACACCAGTCAATTTTTGAGCCGTGTTTCCATACCTGGTGGGTTGCCGACACCAGGCACACTCGGAAAAAAAATTCCCTAGGGAGTGTTTGACCGAATCACCGTTTTGTCAGGAACCCACAAATTAGTCTTACTTGCGGAACTGCGGGCTGAAACGTTTCGATGGCGCATTAATAAACCCGCTTGTGACCGATAGAACGGTTGCTGAAAAAACGTTGACATTTGTCGGCCTGTTTCCATAGTTTTTGAACGTGGAGTCTGAGCCATGACAAGGTCCGTGTAAGACGTGAAGACATAGGACAACCCCGAGTCGATATATACCGAATTCTTGACATTTTAAAGCAAAACGAATGCCTGAATAACTAGACCGCAACAGCAGTTATAACTGTCGACAGGAGAAACAGTACACCGTGGTAGTACTGGGTTAAAACGATTCTTTCCAAATCCTCGACAATATCCAAGTAATTACTCAACGATGATGGTGGAAATCGAACTCATAGCAAGTTTTCACGTCCCGAGAGCTTCGCGCACCATCAGGTATGCATAATCTTTTCGCGTAGTTCCACTACATCATTCTAAGGAAATGCCCTGGGCTTCCGATTCTTAATAAATCATCTGCAAAATCCCTAACCGACTCTAGCTAAACGACGTGTTTCTAGAATCATAAGCTGTCCTCCGCTTCCACGACAGTCCTAAAGAGTGAAAATCGCTTGCTCAAATCCGCGACAATCTCACTATAATGTGTGTTGTCCATGCCTTATCTATAACATCTCTTGGCCTTAACCCACGTTTTTACAACCAAAACGCGTAATTTCTTCTCGTCAGAAAAGGTCAGCCGAGAGAAATTCAAATGACTTAAACCCAACTCTGAAAATCGATTTGACCGTTTAAACTTTTGCAGCAGAGACAAATCAATCTGCATTTTTACTCTTTCTTGAATGCTTATCTGATTTTTCATTAAGTGCTCTAAACACTAGTCAATTCCCCAATCCCTTTTCAAGCCTTGCCTATTTTTTTATAAATGCAATCAACATTTGAACTACGTGCGTAAGAGGTGGCATGGACTAGGTTGGAACTTCATTATCCAAAAGTGGGAAACCACGGACAGCGTCAAGTTTGTGTATTCGAAAAAAACAACCACTGTCGCCAGTTTCAAATAAGTCAACACTTGGACCTAAAAGCCATTTCTCAATTTGGTATGGGTTTTAAACCGCTGCCACCAGTGTAACAGACCGAGCTATGAGAGACCCTTAACCCAATTGATTACTACAGTAAGAAACCTACCAGTCTCCGTATCACGATCCGGTTATTCCAAGTTAACCACGATCGAATCCTTTATGATGTGGACGAGCACCGGCGCAGCCACGCGAACGTCACTCGAAGATGCGCCTGGTTAGTTATTAACCCTGCCCTACCAGTTACTAGGTATTATAGGTAATACCCTAACTCGAATGAATCTGTGGGTATTACCCAGGTACGTTATAACGGTTGTGGGTAGCAGTTAATAAGCTGAAACATAAGTATCATAAAACCCCAACCTCCTAATTCAGCTGAAATTATGTCTTGCTAACTTCTTACATATATCGTAACCCGCAGATGATACTGCAAAGTTATAATGCTGCTTACGATTAATTAATTAGCCGCAAAGGAAATATCATAAACCTATGTCATAAACCTACGCGACTTGCCTAAAACTTCTTAGTTCAGTTGAGAGCAGTGACTTACCATCAGCCGTATAACTTTAAGAGAGCAACGTTTTGGTTGACCGCGCACGCTAGCACCGTGAGCTTTACTCATTGCATTTACAATAGAATGGTACATTCTAACACCAGGAATACTTAATTCATGTTTATCTTATGTTTGCCTATACTTTTACCCAGAAAACCACACCATAAACCCCATAATCGGAAGCCACAAACACCTTTACAATTATATAATTACTACAGTAAGAAACCTACCAGTCTCCGTATCACGATCCGGTCACTCCAAGTTCACCACGTCGAATCCTTTATGATGTGGACGAGCACCGGACAGCCACGCGAACGTCACTCGAAGATGCGCCTGGTTAGTTATTAACCCTGCCCTACCAGTTACTAGGTATTATAGGTAATACCCTAACTCGAATGAATCTGTGGGTATTACCCAGGTACGTTATAACGGTTGTGGGTAGCAGTTAATAAGCTGAAACAGAAGTATCATAAAACCCCAACCTCCTAATTCAGCTGAAATTATGTCTTGCTAACTTCTTACATATATCGTAACCCGCAGATGCGACGGCGAAGTTATAATGCTGCTTACGATTAATTAATTAGCCGCAAAGGAAGTATCATAAACCTATGTCATAAACCTACGCCACTTGCCTAAAACTTCTTAGTTCAGTTGAGAGCAGTGACTTACCATCAGCCGTATAATTTTAAGAGAGCAACGTTTTGGTTGACCGCGCACGCTAGCCGCCGTGAGCTTTACTCATTGCATTTATAATAAAATGGTACATTCTAACACCAGGAATACTTAATTCATGTTTATCTTATGTTTGCCTATACTTTTACCCAGAAACCACCCAAAACCCCATAAATCGGAAGCCACCAACACCTTACAATTATGTACAATATATACATGTCCGTGAAATCCTCAATTATCACTTGAATGTGATATAACTTTGCAACCCTTCACCAGAAAATTGCGCCAATGCTCCCAGATTTGTGAGCAATACCTATATACAATTTAGTTCTTCACATCAATAGTGAAAATACCAACACCTATAATTAAAATATTTACGTTAAGTACTAGTTATAAATTTACTACATATAAACAAATAAGCAACCCTGTTAC
>CAJQUW010011618.1:0-61526 GCA_907163375.1 Prostheceraeus crozeri
GTTCCTATTCATAACACTGAATTATACATGTACCTATCCATGTACCTATCCCTCGCAAGTAGGGCACAGTTTTCACTACTGATTACATAGACACAGTTACATGTACATGTACTGTACATGTTGGACAATAAGTCAATATGTACATGTATTTAAGTATAGAAACGCAATAATTCATGAGTCAATACACGTATATAGGCTACATTGTATGATGCATGGCATGATCTCAGAGCTCGTGTAGATTTCACAAAACTTCAAAATTCAGGGAGTTCGCATATATCGGCGGTTCGCGTATATCGGCGGTTTAGTCTGTCCCTTGAGGCGCCGATATATGCGAATTCTACTGTATTAACTTTGATATCACTTGAAACAGTTGACGAGAAATAAGAGCCGTTTGACGTGCCTGGTCGATCACTTTCCGTCAGTGTATTATTAATTGCGTCCGACAGGTCTTTCCTTTTTGAGTCTGGGATTTTTTTGATGTAACGGTCGACACTTTCGGCTTTCTTGTGCAACTTGTACATCTTTCGTTTGAAATCCTTTTGCAACCAGGGAAGTTGCAAGTGTTGACCTGATAGAATGATTTGTGTACACCTGACTCAATCCCGCTTGCTGAGATATTATTTTCATCATATCTCCAAGTTTATTCTTCCCTAGAACCAACTTGTCATAGTACTCACCACGTGCTGAAACTTCTGGTCTCCATCGTGGGAAAAGAATGTCAGAATTCTTCATGAGATGAACAGGGCATTTATTCAGCAGTGTTTTTATTTCTAGCTTTGATTGTTTCCGGTTCAATTTCCTTTGTTATTTTGTCGGGCAAGTCTTCAAATTGATAGTCATTTTCTAATTCCTCTGTTTGAATTTCCGTGAGTCCTGTTCTTTGATCAAATACATCAACCGGATTTAATGATAAAAGTTCATTCAGGAAATTTATGTCTTCACTTTCGATACCTGTTATTATACATCCTCTTATTCTTGAGAGATCCATTGCTTATTAAGATTGGCTACTGATTTAACCCATTTAGCGCCAGTGTAACGTTTTCGTTACAGCACTTTTCGGAATCTGTTGTCTTCTCCAGCTTGCGACATATGATACAATATTTTGATTACCATACATTACTTATCACATATTTTCAGGTAAACAATCGCCAATTCAAAATTTATCACTTTTTGGTGCTTATATTTTATCACGAAATTAGACAAAAAATGGGCTTAAAATCTGCTAATATACTGAAAGGCTCAGTGTATGAACGTCCACATGTAATTTACTATCAATGTCATTTGCGTGATCTCATTATCCATCAAAAACCGAAAATAGCGATCAATACTTGCTCAGATAATCATTCATGACATGGTACGTAATTTTTTTGAACCGTAACGTTTTAGTTACACTGGCGTAATATGATATAAAATGTTAAATACAGCAACAATATAAATTAAGTAAACGGTGGTGAATACTATCAATTTTCTTTAAAACTGATGTTTGTTGAATACTGAAAACGAACAATTTCATTGGAATATTGCATTGTTAGTGTATTCTATGAGTCTGTAATGCTTGCTGCTATTTATAGTCTATGGCTTTCCCGTCACAAAACCAACCGAAGTCAATTGCCGTAGTAATTTCCTCAACATTAGACTTGTTAGCTCATGTACAGAAGCAAGTGAAAGAGAGATCAAATCTCAAGCATTTCCTCTTATAGCTTAATCATAAACATTGCAGGGTGCCAGTTCTCATGGGCATGGAATACAAGGATGTCCTCCGACTCGAAAAACTTCAATGCAAAACTTCTTTGGCTGTAGACGATGCGTCTCTCCCTACAAGGGCACACTAGAGGCTCGAGATGGCCCAAGCTGGTTTAAAATATCTATAAAGGCTTAGCATGATTGTATCAACCTATGTAGCTATATGAAGACAATACCCAAGCTGTTGCAAACTATGGATAAAGAAGTTACATACACTGGCGTAATATGATATAAAATGTTAAATACAGCAACAATATAAATTAAGTAAACGGTGGTGAATACTATCAATTTTCTTTAAAACTGATGTTTGTTGAATACTGAAAACGAACAATTTCATTGGAATATTGCATTCTTAGTGTATTCTATGAGTCTGTAATGCTTGCTGCTATTTATAGTCTATGGCTTTCCCGTCACAAAACCAACCGAAGTCAATTGCCGTAGTAATTTCCTCAACATTAGACTTGTTAGCTCATGTACAGAAGCAAGTGAAAGAGAGATCAAATCTCAAGCATTTCCTCTTATAGCTTAATCATAAACATTGCAGGGTGCCAGTTCGCATGGGCATGGAATACAAGGATGTCCTCCGACTCGAAAAACTTCAATGCAAAACTTCTTTGGCTGTAGACGATGCGTCTCTCCCTACAAGGGCACACTAGAGGCTCGAGATGGCCCAAGCTGGTTTAAAATATCTATAAAGGCTTAGCATGATTGTATCAACCTATGTAGCTATATGAAGACAATACCCAAGCTGTTGCAAACTATGGATAAAGAAGTTACATACACTGGCGTAATATGATATAAAATGTTAAATACAGCAACAATATAAATTAAGTAAACGGTGGTGAATACTATCAATTTTCTTTAAAACTGATGTTTGTTGAATACTGAAAACGAACAATTTCATTGGAATATTGCATTCTTAGTGTATTCTATGAGTCTGTAATGCTTGCTGCTATTTATAGTCTATGGCTTTCCCGTCACAAAACCAACCGAAGTCAATTGCCGTAGTAATTTCCTCAACATTAGACTTGTTAGCTCATGTACAGAAGCAAGTGAAAGAGAGATCAAATCTCAAGCATTTCCTCTTATAGCTTAATCATAAACATTGCAGGGTGCCAGTTCTCATGGGCATGGAATACAAGGATGTCCTCCGACTCGAAAAACTTCAATGCAAAACTTCTTTGGCTGTAGACGATGCGTCTCTCCCTACAAGGGCACACTAGAGGCTCGAGATGGCCCAAGCTGGTTTAAAATATCTATAAAGGCTTAGCATGATTGTATCAACCTATGTAGCTATATGAAGACAATACCCAAGCTGTTGCTAACTATGGATAAAGAAGTTACTGAAATATGCAATAGGCCTAATGCCGACGATCACGGTATATGAATGTTGCCACAAAACCTCCATAAGAAAATGCTTCATCAGAGTTTTGAGACGATGATGAGTTTATGTGTCTGAAAGGTAAGTCTCTCAAACGATATCTCGGAGGATAGTGACATCGCAAGGCAGTGTGAGATTGCAACGAAAGATGATTTGAATGATCATTTCAGTAAACAGAAAAAGCAGTCAACATAATGGCAAATATCGGTAATTTCCATCTTCGCAGATAGGACAAACATTCTCTGGATGCATTTCAAGGCAAGAATCTGTATGAGATGCTTGATACGCATGCTGATGGTCTTATCGACTTCAGTGGCAGAAGCCAGTGACTATACCCGGGACAAAAGAATTGTTTAGGCCTATATAATACTAAACAATCTCAAATGCGTTCATTTCTTGATGTTCTTTATTTATGTGGACATTGCGAATGACCGAGGCGTCTCCAACTCTACCATGAATTTGCAGTCGATGCAGAAAGAGAATCAATTTCTCGACATGAATTTCGAAATATAAAAACTTGTTCTCATTTCAGCGATAACGACTTCACAGCAAACAGCAACGACAAGTAGCATAAATCAGGTCTTTGATTAAATTGGCCAATTCACAGTTTCGACAAATGCTTCTGAAATATGATGGAGAGCTTTCATGCTGAAGCTACGTCTCATTACTTCGGCAGGAATTGCTTGGAGCAATTCATAAGCTGCATTTGAAAAAAAAACATGCCTTTGTATATTTTGACATCATATGACGCCATCGTAACGAAATCGTTACGGCTTTTATTTGTAAGATAGGGTTATTGTAATGAACTGGTCATCATATATTATTCTTAATTATAACATTCTGAAATACTTACCACCGTTTTTATAGAAAATTTGCCGATATTTGTATAGGCGGCCTTAAATTAAATGGGTTAAGATAAGCTTGTACGATAGATGAATTATATAGAATATTCAAAATTAAAAGTCACCAAGATGATATCAATACTGTGGATTTCTATACAATACCGTACAGAAATCCATGGAAATACACATGGATATCTATATACCAGATGTCCAAACTCTATAGTATGAACCATAGACATCTATATGCTAGCACGATGCTAGTATATAATCTGATTCACGTTATCACTGATAACCATTTAAAGTCTTTGATGATATGCGTGTGCTTAACGCCCTCGGATTTCTTCCAATTCATGCCCTCGACAGATAGCCATAATTCCTACATTCATAGGTCTACACTTTTTAAGATTAATTTCAGATATTGAATTATTGTATGGTCCAAAATTTTGGCCATTGCGGATCAAGTTATGTTTTTGAATAGGCCAATAATAGCTAATAGGCCAACAATTAATTGATTTTAATTTCAAAAACATAATTTCAGATATCTCAACTTTAATTTCAGTCAATGTTAATTATATTTCAGATGCTATGATATTTATTTCAGTCAATGCTAAATATATTTCAGAGACTATGACATTGATTTCAGCTATATGGTAAGATTAATTTCAGATATCTGAACTTTCATTTCAGTCAATATTAATTATGTTTCAGATGCTATGATATTTATTTCAGTCAGTGCTAAATATATTTCAGAGACTATGACATTGATTTCAGCGATGGTAAGATTAATTTCAGATATCATAATTTTAAATTCAGTCCACGTAGCATTAATTTCAGCAACCATTTTGATATTTGTGTTGAATCCGTGAGCTCTCATTATCAAAGCTAAAAATGTCAACTGCATCGGCAACAAGTTCTGAAGAAAGTGAAGAGTCTGCAGTGAACCGAAGTCGCGGAAGGTATTGTTGATGAAGCGTGAAGGATCGGGAGAGAGTTTTGTCATCAGCTGACAGAGGAGAAGACTGAAGAGCAACATCTGCTATGCTAAACATAAAGAAGAAGCTGCGTATCATTGGATAAGGCAAGGCATGGTCGAACAGAAGAAACGAGTTGGTCACTAAGCGAAAGCGCATCCGGAGCTGCAAATAGATCAGCTGGTCTCCTGGTTCAAAGAAGATAGCCAGCTAACACTAAAATCTGCTGCTGAAAAAGTGTCGATTCATTTTGACATCAGTGTTTCGACTACTACACCTTTTTAAGATTAATTTACGCCAAGGTAAGATTAATTTCAGATATCTCACCTTGAATTTCAGTCAATGTTAATTATATTTCACATGCTATGATTTATATTTCAGCCAAGGTAAGATATATTTCAGAAGCTATGACATCAATTTCAGCTATGGTAACATTAATTTCCGATATCATAACTTTAAATTCAGTCCACGTAACATGAATCAGATTCAGCAGCACTGATTTTCAACTATAAAGGAACGTGAATCCATGAGCCATCATTATCAAAGCTAAAAATGTCAACTGCATCGGCAACAAGTTCTGAAGAAAGTGAAGAGTCTGTGGTGGATCGAAGTCGTACGTAGAAGGTATTTTCGATCGAGTATGAAAGATCGGGATAAAGGTTTGTCTTCAGTTGACAGAGGAGAGGACTGAAGAGCAACATCTGCTATGCTAAACATAAAGAAAAAACTGTGTATCATTGGATAAGGCGAGACAGGGTCAAACAGAAGAAACGAGGTGGCTACAAAGCGAAAGCGCTTTCAGACCTGCAAATAAATCAGTTGGTCTCATGGTTCGAAGAAGATAACCAGCTAACACTAAGATCTGCTGCTGAAAAAGTGTCCATCCGTTATGACATCAATGTGGAAGCTATCTCGAGGGTAGACCGATATCATGCAAAAAGATTCACCGAGAACCAGTTGGCATGAACAATGCCATCAATAAAGGAAAGCGGCGGGAATATGTTGTAGATTTATGTATCTACCTACGTTAGGGAAATTAAGAAATTATTTACATCGATGAAACAAATTTCAACTTAATTTGTAAGCGCACTTAAGGCTGGGCTCGCATTAATGACCGTATTAAAGTCGTTCTATCGAACAACAGGGGACCAAATCTACACCTTATTAGTAGGATAAATAAACAATTCCAGTCTGGTGAATCCTGCCGCAAAATCTGGAAGTTTCAAGTCAGACAATGCTACCGACTGGCTCAAAATGATGTTAGAGGAACATGAACAGCAAGGCTTTGACCTTAACAACGTGGTAATAGTATGTGACAATGCACATTGTCATTCAAAATTCGACCAAATCACTTCAGATGAAGATTTCAGTGGAGTTACTGTTCTGAAACAAGCTCCATATTCTCCCATGCTGGACCCGATAGAGAACATCTGGAGTAAAGTGAAGGAAATGGTAAAGAGAATTCTGGGGAATCCTTCAATAACTGTTGTAACTTTTCCCCTTGGTGAGCAACGGTTGAGACTGTTGGAAGAGACTGTTACTTCAGTGTTTTCTAATATAACGGCTCAAGACTGCATGAGATGCATTAACCACTCTGTGTCTTCCATCCTCTCGCTTTGGATAGGCAAGATATGTTAGGTGTAATTGAAGTGCCTGTCTTCATGTTAATCTCTATTCATTTCAAGTTATGCAAATGAAATATATACTATGTACAAGTCAATGCTCAGCATTTTCACTCATCATGAAAGTAATGCTTTCAAATGGAAAGTCGTTCGATCTATGAGGCTTTAGTTACTGATAATCTTGACTTTATCAGTGCAATATCAAACTTAATTAAACGGAAAAATAAACATGTAATGGAAAATACTACTAAAACATGACACATGAAACTGACATATTACGACCAATTGCTACCTAAACCGACAAGCAGATTCTTGCAACCGATAAACTGAATGACAGCAATGAAATTAAACACGAACAGATAAAATTGATAACAATATCAATTGCTAGTGATTAGAAGGTTGAAATTGAAAATCAAATCACCATTTTTATGAGATTTTGTATTTAATAACTACACTGATGATTATAAAAAGCGGAACACTTAACTTTTGTATTAGTTTAATGAAGTTTTGTAAATTGTAGGTAATTTGGAAAAGAAATAAAATAAAGGTTGATTTAAGATTGTGTTGTTCAGTGGCTTTGTAGAGCCATTTTGACCCTTTAAAATGTCAGTGGAAGGTTTATTGGTGGTCACTAATATTTCGCAACCTCACCGAAAAGTTGCGAATTCGGAAAGGCATGCTTTCGATCAGGCGATTGATCACTACTTGATCTAAACTCTCCCACTCTTGCTTCAACAGAACTTCAAGTCGTGAAAGGCCATCTCCACTTCAGGAAGAATTATCTACTCACATCGCTTTTCCGTAAAAATGTTCATTTGCATAACTGCATGGAATTCATGCTGTCCCTTTGGATATGGAGTTCAATTTAGCCTATCATTATCCATATCGCAGCACAAACAAGGAATATATTTATTTTTCTGCATTCAGGTGATGTCAAATGACCAGGAATTGCATCACCTAACTCTTAAACTTCCATTACGACTTCGGAGACATACAGAGACGCTTCAACAATACAGACAACTCGATTCCATTGAGAAAGCGAGTGGTAATGCTATGGCGCCCACTTCAGCCACAAGCTTCACAGCCACCACTTCAGCCTTGTTGGTCAATTCGATCCCTGATGGTCTCTTACGGCTTATGAAGTGCTCACTTTTCAGGCAACGTGTCACCGCTATGGCAGAAACCGTCGGCTTCTGATGTGAACTCCTCAACCGACCGAAGACGAAGCGGGATCGCATCTTACCAAGCGAATAATCATCCGAGCTTTTTGAAATCATGTCTTTCCTTTCCGAACAGATCCAACTTTTCTAGGATGGGAAAAAAAATAGTTTTCCACCCTTGAACAGTAATCTTTGGGACAACTATGTACTTTTCGGAAAACTAGCCGTTCATACTGTCCTTCTGACCAAGGAGTAGAAACTTGGCCCTTCAAAACACTTTCACAAGCTTCGACTCGGTCATCTTTACACAAGATGAATTCGGAACCGAATAGAAGTTTTGTTTACAATTTATCTGGGTCAAGCAACACTTTGATTTGGATGTGCAGAACAGACGTCTAGACACCATAGATATTGAAAGCGTGAAAATTACCTAGTTAGCGCCAAAGAACTTTTCAACAATAAACAGAAACAGTAAATTATGCAATAAATTTGGGACATCATAACTTCTCTAAAAGTACGCCGATTTCGACGTGTAATACACCAAAAGAATGCTCAGAGAAAAGCCTTTCACTTTGTGCTTGATTCATTGTCATGCTCACATGTTTTCATACTGAAATTTTGAGATTTCTAAAAGAGGCGGTTTTCACAGTTTGACCTCTGTCCACCAACAATAATAGCGGATGTGAATATATAATAGCTCATTGCGAAGCTGAGAACATAAGCTATCGAATGATGTTTGGCCTGTCAATATAAAATGAGATTGAAAGGCAGGAAAATCGATTGTAGTTTGGCATAATTTAGGTGGTCCGTTTTTTCTGATCAACTCTGTACATGTCAGTGTCACATGTTCAAATCAGTGCTGCTGAATCAGATTAATGTTACGTGGACTGAATTTAAAATTATGATATCGGAAATTAATCTTACCACAGCAGAAATCAATGTCACAGCATCTGAAATATAATTAACATTGACTGAAATTAAAGTTGAGATATCTGAAATTAGTCTTACCATAGCTGAAATCAATGTCATAGCCTCTGGAATATAATTAACATTGACTGAAATTAAAGTTGAGATATCTGAAATTAATCTTACCATAGCTGAAATCAATGTCATAGCCTCTGGAATATAATTAACATTGACTGAAATTAAAGTTGAGATATCTGAAATTAGTCTTACCATAGCTGAAATCAATGTCATAGCCTCTGGAATATAATTAACATTGACTGAAATTAAAGTTGAGATATCTGAAATTGATCTTACCTTGGCTGAAATTAATCTTAAAAAGTGTAGACCTATGAATAGATGTTTTACGATTGATAAAGCTAAATTTCTTTTCAATATATTCTTGATAATCATAGATATGTCAGTCACAATCTGTCCTTGATCATCATAGCACGTCGGCAAATAAAACTTTCGCAGCTCGTGTATGATATTGCTTCATCATAGCAGTCGAACTCATTAGATTTAGATAGCCCTCACCTATAACATTGGAATTCTATAACATAGCACCTGGACAAAACTCTAAAATAGTAGGCAACGAGATGAGGCTGATATTGTATTTCATCGTGGTGCATTTAAGCATGGATCTGTTGATAAATTTTGTGATAATGTGCAACTACATCTGGAAAATTATGCCGACTTACAACAATTTTGTATAAGTATAATTCCAATAGTTTCTTTTTCAGTTTGACTTAATTAGTCCGCCTTTTGCACACTGGTAAATAAGTTAATTGAGGAAGCTAATGCATGCATCAATCAATATGATTGATATAGATCTACTGGCTATCTATCATTTTTTTCAACTAAATAAAACATTGGAGTGCCATCGGCAGAAAATATTTAAGAATACGTGCAGACTGAAAAAACCGAGTCAAAAACTTAATCCTTTGGAAAAAACTTGCATTCCAGGTTTACACTTTTTTGCAAATATTGGGTCACAATTTCCCTTTTCCAAATGAAGCAGTTCATCAAATAAGTGCTACGTTCATTCGTGGAATGGTTATTGATTTTGGTTTTACTTCCTGAGACGATTTTATTCATTCGTAAACTTTCGAAGAGCCAGCACCAAAGAAAAACACTACATCTGATGCTTTGCTTTTTTAGAGCCACAGCGGTCCATAGAAGCTCAGGACATTGATACAGCATGCATGCACAAAGGTAGAGTCGAACCTCAGATTTTATTAACATTATTCAGAAATTCTCATATCCTTACAGGATGGATGCTCATTTGGATTGTCTGATGCAAGATAGTGCAATACCACTGCAAACTTAATAAAATTTCGTTATCCTTCTCATGTTTATTATCCATATAGGCTCTAAAATCATTGTGCAAAACGGGGGCAAAAAAGTGTTTATGTTCTTTATTGCGGTGAATTCTTCGATCGTTGCATGGATAAGTTGAAGGGAACATACTCGCCTGATACCTCGCAATGTTTCTGTTGGTTCGAAATTCAAAAGGTACGAGTAAGTAAACTTCTCTCATTTACAGATAGTTAATAGTCAATAGTCAATATACAGTTGATGGTTATGCTTCGATATTGATTGAGACTGTTCTTCTTCTGCCTGAGGAAGATCGATTGAGACTCATCGAATGATGTCATTGTAGCTATTAAATTCAGCAGTTGGGAGCAAGTATTAACTGTGCCACCAAAGAAGAGGAATCTTGAGTTGATCGTCTGTGTAAGTGATACTGTTCTTTATCCAAGGATCATGTGGTTCATTTTTCAACGGAAAGCAATGAAATGTAGTTGGAGAGTCTTTAAATTTATTGTCATTGCTATTCTTATACCGGGACACAAACACAGAGCATTTGCTCAGCATTTTACGCTGTCTCCACAAACACATCGCTGATTATTTGAAATACACTAATTCACAACGCCCGAAGAGAAAGAGTAACAAGATTACAATGCATGTAACATCTGTTTGAATAACATCGATTCAAATAGTTTATGACAGAAATTTCTCCTAAGTATCATGGTCGTCCCTACGGTGGACTCACTTTGATGGTAAAAAAAGACAAAGTAGATTGTATCCAGAATTTGAACTTACCTAACTCTCGAGTTATAGCGGCAAAAGTGTATTTTCAAGGTGTAGAAAGAGAGAGAGAGAGAGAGAGAGATGATGTTTATTGAATCACAAATTGGAAATCGGAAAATACATATCAAATTGTTACTTTACACGGGAAAGACACTGAATATTATTAGGTTACAAAAAATAATCGACAAAATAAAATAAAATACAATCAATCACAAAAGGTAGAAGTCACGAGGATACTTATGGCCGGGAAAAAGGAGCTCCTGGGAACTGATGTCCTGCAAAAAGGTACAGATAACCTGCCACCTGGCAGCCGATGTGGAGTTATATTGGTGATGGTAGTCTCAGCACACTGAATCTGATTGAATAGTTTAATCGCAGCCGTGGTCCTTCTAGTTGATAAATCACATTCATCACTACAACCATTGATTTTAAGGAAGCGTTTTTGTATCATTTGCAATCGACAGGAGTCACCTTTAGATAATCCGATGAAAGCTGGAGAAGCATACTCCATTAGTGAGCGGACGAGAACATTATAAATTTGAATAAATTGCTCTACAGAAGTAAAAGATCTTATGCGTCTCAAAATGTACAATCGTTGAGAGCATTTCTTCTCTATGAAGTCAATGTGAGATTTCCAATTGAGAGAACTATTTAAAATGATCCCCAAGAAACGGACACTATTAGAAAATGCAACATCTGAGATGTGTTCTTCAACATTGCAACACTCTTTGAAATTGCCGCGATAGTAAACCAGACCAGCTGTCTTTGCACTGTTTTAAGTCAGTTTTGAAGAGGCTGCCCACAGTGAGATGTTGCTGATTTCAGAGTTCAGTTACTCGATGTCGCATTGATGGCTGCTCTTTGAAATACCCATAGCTATACATACATCGTCAACGTACTTGACCAAACACGTTGCTTGACGAACTGATCCCAATGAAGAGATATACAAACCGATAAGATACGGTCCGATTAAGGAACCTTGAGGCACTCCGCTTGTTACTTGTCTTAAATCACTTTTTATATTCCTCAGTCTTATTCGCTGTTGACGACCATACAAATAGCTCTTGAGTCGTCGAAGTGTATTTATCAAATCATTATGAGATATTCGATCAAAAGCTTTTGAGAAATCGAAGCTTATAAAGACCGCTGCACCAGTTCTTACATCGTCTGCTAGAGAGGTCAAGTAGTCATGGACAGTAATTATTGCGTGAGTTGTAGACGAATTTTTGCGAATCCCGTATTGCGACTCACCCAAACACTGACAAAGGCGATGACGTAGATCACTGATGACAATCTTCTCAGCAATTTTAGGTGGGACGGGGTGGAGACTTATCGGCCGGGTATTTGAAATTGATGTTTGCTTGGAGGACTTCAGAACTGGCACAACATCAGCAATCTTCCAAAGAGATGGGAATCGTCTCTGGCGAAGACACTCCGAGATCAACGCATAAATAGGTTCTGCTAGGATAAGGGAACTTTTCTTATAAATTATGTATGTACTCGTACATACCTATGGCTTCAGTGGGCGTGTCCAGTTGGAGTAAGGACACTATAAAAGTCTCAGATCACTATAAAATAAAATGCAAATCGAATATTGTCAATCACTGTTCATCAAGCCGTCCAGCTAGTCGAATAGCGATAGCGTTGCCGCGGACGATAGCAAGAGATAGCCGCTGAAAGAGCCACTCTCTCTCTCTCTCTCTCTGCTATCATTGCGTTGCAACGCAATACGTCGTCCAATTTCTTTGAGGAATGGTAGTGTCAGTGGCCCGATGACACCAGACGTTTCGACGGCTACGGGTTGGACGACAAAGCGATCGGCTAAGGCGGCGTACTTGGAAATTATATAAAAGAAATCTTATAAATTGTTGTCGGGATTCCATCACTGCCTGTTGCCTTCACCTGCAGACGAGAAAGCATACTCCACACATCCTCTACCTCGAAAGCTGGTAACCAGTCAGCATCATCATCATCATCATTATCTTCATGGATATTATCCGACATAATGGCAGAAGTCTGAGGATTCATAAGATTGCAGAAGTATTGACAGTGAGAAGCCGTAAGCTTTTGATAGGTTTATTAGCAGCAAACATGTTTCAGTAGGCAAGCTACCATCATCAGTGACAACGGTCAATAAACAAGGATGCAATATATACAGTGCGAATGAGACAAGAAAAATCAAGATAGGAAAAGCGGCTGTGATTGGCTGCGGTTATTCATTAGGTACTGTGAATGAAGGAATGACTTTATGTACAATGATTCAGCAATTTTCGTGTATGGAGTGCGAATGAGAATTTTAAAATTATCTTTATTTGGGATGTGAATATGAAGAGATATTTCGGATGCTGGTCGACCTTTCACGTGTTCGTTTATCCTAGTGAAAATATGGCGACGGGTTTCACCGACGTAGCATTGACTGCAATGCTCACAAGTATACTTATACACTACGGAAGATAACCAGCATCCGAAATATCTCTTCATGTTCACATCCCAAATAAAGATAATTTTAAAATTCTCATTCGCACTCCATACACGAAAATTGCTGAATCATTGTACATAAAGTCATTCCTTCATTCACAGTACCTAATGAATAACCGCAGCCAATCACAGCCGCTTTTCCTATCTTGATTTTTCTTGTCTCATTCGCACTGTATATATTGCATCCTTGTTTATTGACCGTTGTCACTGATGATGGTAGCTTGCCTACTGAAACATGTTTGCTGCTAATAAACCTATTGCAGAAGTAATCATTTAGATCATTGAGACAATCAATCGATGAAGCATCATTAAGCAGGCTACAAATGTCACTATTAGAAGTTCCACTGTCCATTTTAATGGAGGACCACATTCCCTTTACAGACTCAGATCTCCTTTGAAAATACCTTTGTTTCGCTTTGAAAGTTTCTTTCCTCACTTTTACTTTGAGGATGTTGAACAAATTCCAGTTTCGGGCACGAAATGCTTCCCATCGTCGATTTATCAAGATTTTGATAAACGGAGTCATCCAAGGGGCATCTGAATTTGTGAGAAGCACGGACTGCTGAGGAATGACTTTCATTGCCGTCTTCATACCTTCGTAAAACAAATGGCGTTCGACATCGATATCCTGCTCACTGTAGAAAGATGTTAGGTCACTGTGAAGGAAGGCTTTCTCAAAGGCTGGAACATTAGATAGTCTCAAGTCATAGGATATGCATTCACGAAAGATGCGCTTGTTATCAAAATTAATTGGCCGGGCAAAAACACAGTTGTGGTCGGAGTTTCCTATGGGAGAACCAATTTCTACATTCGCAGTAGGATAATGGTCGACAATATTGCGGTCAACAAGCATCTTATCAAGTTGAGCATTCAGTCGAGTAGGTCCATTTACAATGTTGCACAGGGAGAAAGCTGCTGACAAAAATGACGTGTTGTGTCGGTTAAAGTCGCCTGCGCTGACCAGGAAGTGATCAGGGTATTTTAAGAGAAAGGCATCAATGACAGAGCGAAACGTTTCATCAAATACAGCGAACTCTCCAGCCGATATTCCAGGTGGAAGATAAATACCGGCAACAATGAGGTTCATCACTGGAATGCGGAGACAACATACTTCAATGCCATCTAATATGGGAAAATAAAGTTTCAGGGAATGCAATGAAGTTTTTGACCAAACTGCTACACCACAACGCCCAGCATCGTTTGATCTGTCAGTGCGGAAGCAAGTATATCCAGGAATATCGAAAGCTTCAACTGGAGTCGCGGAAGATAACCAAAGTGGTTGAGCTCAAGATAGCTCAAAGTGGTTGAGCTGCATCTTTGAGATAGCGGGCTTTAGACAAAAACATTTTTGCTGTTTTCTCCACAGTTCGCACCATGATAAGTCTCGGTTTGTTATCGTCACGTGGTTTACCAATTCTGTAGATATCATTCAAATGATCAAGCTCATTAGAGAGACCCAGAGCTTCAGCCACTGTCGAGACGGCTTGACGACAGTCTCGGATAGGCCCACCAAAGTGATCGACGTTCCGATTGCCTTCTAAGAAATTCCTTATGATGAAGGAATTCTTTCGTTCCTTGGATTCACTAATTGCAAGTTGTTTCTGCATGACAGTAATTGACTCCTTTATATCTTTTATTTCTTGAATTCGGATTTCATTCATTGCGTTGATATTTCTTTGGAGCGTCAGGTAGTTTTCCTCAATCACTTTTATTTTACCATGAACCGAATTAAAAGAGTCTGCGACATCACGTTTAACTTCCTGTAGCTGCCGATCAAACTCCGAATGCAAAGACTGAAATAGATCTTGAGATTCCTGCAATAATTTGCTTATCTCATCTGCTATCTTCTCTTCAATAGATCGAAAGATTGATTCCTCCATGGACGACAGAGAAGACTCCAAATGAGACGCAAATGATTTCTGGGCTATGTCGGCACTGTAGTTGAGAAATTCATTGCATTGAAACAAACGAAGAATATTTTAGACAACTCTTTATCAGAGACTTTAGCGTGACCTGTACAAACAACATGAAACTGCTTGCTGCATCCGGGACTGCTACATGATATGAAGCGCTTTCACGATCCTTTGATTTGTCATTGAGCTTGCATGGCTGAGCTGAACAATGAAATTGCCTACTGTCCATTTTTAACTTGAATGAAAATAAATTTCAGAATCCAAACATAAAAAATAGCACCTATGGTTTCGAACCACAGCTCTCAAACGTCACGGTCAGACTACTAGACACATGAACTAGCGAGTCAACGATGATTAATCGACTATGTAGTTGCACTTATTCGTAGCAAAGAAAATCGGCCTGCGTCTCGTGCACGGTATGTCGTCAATGTATTGTACACACTCTCAACGCACAAGAATGGCCCTCAAATGGCCCTATCATATACTCAAGTAAATGTATGGCCTCCTCTTGGAAGTAGTGACCACAATGTGATTATTGCCAGACCGAAGCACCAAATGATTTATGATGCTGTGTATTATGCTGTGATGGACATGCGTGACTCAAAGTTGGAAAATGCGATACATCTTCTAGAATCGGTAGAGTGGATTGACCAAAGGGATTGACTCTTTGTCTTCCTGTGATATTGATCAGTCTTGTGAGACTTTCTATTCAAAGCTTCGTCAAGCAATTGGTACGATTCCAAAGGACATGATAAAGCGATCAAAAAATGATAAGCTATGGATTACTAACGTTATAAAAGTTTTGATAAATAAGAGAATGACGGAAGTAATCACAGTTCACACAGAACACGGTGAGGATAGCGAAATCGACGGATAACGACGTAATTCCTGGATAAATCCTTATGAAAGATGTACGACGGTTGACGGTATCGATGAGGTGATTTGCAAGCGATTGATATAAAAACCAATGAAAAATAGTGGCTAATAACCAACTTATAGGCACAAACACAATATTGCAGGACGAGGTTTTGAATCACACGACCGCTGCAGCCAGCTGTCAATTATTAGTAATCGAGCCTGTTATAATCATAGGTGTATATCTTCCATATTTTGATACCCGATCTATCCAAAAAAACTAAAATGCATTGCAGAATATCAAGAAAGTATTGATTTAATCGATTCTGTAGTGAATGAAAATGTGTCAGGCTATAGCATTTGTATAATGGGAGGTTTCAATGCTTCATTAGTACTTCCGCGCTAAGGACGTCCTAATCCTTTTGACAAAATATTTTCTGATTTCGTGAAACGTAATAAACTATATGCTGCAAACATTGAACATCCTCCAAGTGCATCATGGACATTCATAAATGAATCTTATGATGCCTTTTCGTTAATAGACTACATTCTTTTAAGCAAGGAATTTGTATATCAGATTGAATCGTATGATGTAATGTCTGAATTACCTCTAACTTGCCTGATATATCATCTTCCTTTATGCCTAATCCTCCAATTAAGAATCTATCAAGCAAGAAAACCTATAGAAGACAACACGAAGAAAATTGAAGAGCTTTATTTCAACTGGTCAGACAAACGGAAATGTGTAAATTATAAATACATGTTGACTGAAAACTTGAAATCAATAGACATATTGAATTTGCCTGAATCTCAAATCTAAGAGATGCTAAAACATTTTTCGATAAGTAAATCGATACTCTGTTAGGTGCAATGAAATCTGCCGCTTTACTTTCTGGTTTTGCTAGTTATAGAAATAGAAATCCTGGCAGAAAGCATTGGTGGAGCAATAGTTTCACAAAATTAAAGAAAAAGAAAAACATATGGTGGAATGCATGTTACACCCAAAAATGGGAAGGATCCCAATATTCCGGGAAACACAGGTGGTATCAGAGTGAGCACTATTCTTTCTAAACTTATGGAGTATACCATAATCAATGAATTGAACTCGCTCATTTCCATCTCATCTTCACAATATGGCTTTCGAAAAGGTGTAGGTACAGACATGCTTTCAGCTAACACTAAATGACTGCATCTTGTTCCATAATCAATTCAAATCTCCACTTCTCACTGGATGCTGAAAAGTGTTTTGACTCTATTTGGCATGCTGGATTGTTCTTCAAACTTTGGAATGGTAATATACGCAGCAATTTTGAGAATGATAACCCAAGAATTCCAGTTTATATTTGGATTCTTTTAAAAAGATGGTATGATTCACAAGCGTTAAGCATTTCTTGGAAAGGAGCGATATCTGAACAGTTGAATATTGATGGAGGTACGAGGCAGGGGAGTGTACTTTCTCCATGGCTGTATTGCATGTTGAAGAAGATTCGTTATGCGGGTTACGCACTCCGATTTATTCTTGTCCCATTCAGTCCATTTTCGCATGCAGATGACATCACGCTCATGAGTGGCTCGCCGGAAGGGCTAAACCAGTAATTGATGATCGCAAAGAAATATGCCGACACTTGGAGATTTAAGTTCAACGCATCGAAATCAAAAGTTCTTTCCATCAATGGTTCAAATAAGTGTACATTTAAATTCTACATCGGATCTGTGTTACTAGAGCAAGTGGATACTATCAAAATTTTAGGGGTTACACATCAAAAAATGGTAGTTTTGTGACACATTTGAATGATGTGATGACAAAATCTAAACGAGCATTTTTTAGCTTGAGTAAAAGTGGTATGTGCAAAGGCGGTCTTCACCCTATCTCGCAAAGTAAAGTATATACAGCAGTCGTACAACCAATTTTACTATATGACCTCCACACGTTGCCGTGAACTAATGCTAGCTTAAGTACTATACGAAAAGCCGATGGATTTTTATGTAAGAGAATGCTAGGTCAAGGAAAATTTACTCACCATCATTTATCTCGAAAGGTTTTAAAGGTCCGTGATCCTGAACATTTACTTGTCTTATCTGAAATAAAATTATTCCTACGCCTGATGCGATCAGCTACCCCAATAGGTGACATACATATATAGATTAATAACCGCAAAATACATGAATGAAAGTTTCTTTCATACACTGCATGCCTCTGGTTTATCCGATTCCTTAGAATTTCTTTTGTCCTCTCATGAACCTAACTGTATGCTTATTGACTTACTTTTCTCGTTGTGATGTGATGTTCTAGTTGAAATTTGTCCTATGTTAATATGCAATGGCTGTATTTCTTCTCTTGAAGGCAAATAAATAACAACAACAACAACAGCTAGCTGCATAAATATTTACCTCTATGCATGTGTTGAAAAGTTGACTTTACCATAGCTGCTAACGTTTGTAAAGTTGTACTTTTCATTCCCTGCTCAACTTTTCAGTCCGTGCTCAACTTTTCAGTGCATGGTCAACTTTTTAGTTTTTGGTCAATTACTATATCGACAGAAATGACTCGTTAATCGTTAGAATTATGATCGAGAGTGTCCACATTTCGGTATGATATCATTATAAGTAAATCAAATTATTCTTTAAAAAGGAAAAAGATAATTAAATGGACAACGTCTTTTATCAATGATAAAAAGTGTCTGACGACCTTATTTAAAGTGAAGAACAACATGCTGACAGTTTGTAAAGTTAATCGTATGCTTGGCTTTTTGATGATCCTGTACAACATTCGTGTCAGAGGAATCATTTTGCTGCATCACAGATGAAACAATTATTTTTGATTTCTGCGTGTTTTCGATATACTTCATGCTTGTGTTTTCGCTTTGCCAGTTAAAATGTTTCTTCATTATACTGGATGAAGCACCGCCTTCCGCTAAAACATTTTCAGCCATACGCCTAAACGAGTGACCCGTGTAGGCTTTGGGGTCAGATAATTTCAGATATAGTGCCACCTTCATTGGAACTTTTGCCAATACATGTTTTCCCATTGGCTGATTCACATAGTATCCACTGCCATTCAGCCGATATGTCTTAAAAACTCTTCCATTGCCAACCTTGGCATTGTGCAATATTTCATCATATTTTTGGAGATAAATGCAAGACTGCAACGGTATGTTGAATGTATTGGATATTGACTCTCCCCTTTGTTTATATACTTTGTAAGCAACCCACATTTCTGTTGCTTCATTGAAATCAAAATTGTCCAATGTTAATGATACTAGTTCAGCGCACCTCAGACCTCCAAAAAAGCCAGTACAACAGCCACTTTCAGATAGATATTTTTACCTTCATCTGGGGCTTCTTGCAAAAATTTCATCACTTCTTCTTTTGAAAATTGCTTGGCTTTCTTGCGACTGTAGCCAGCTTCATATGACTTTAGAAGCATGGTTACTCTCGGGAACTTCTGTAGTTTGAAGCCGAAGTTCAGTTGAAGTTTGTTATTTAGCATAGAATAAATGGACCATAATGTACTAGCTGCGTAATTTTTCGAGTTTCTAAGATGATCGAAAAACTCGATAAAATTCTCTTCCTTTGTTGGTGTCAATATCAGTTAGCTGCTGGTGTTCAACGAATTCTTGCCACCTATCTTCATATCTTTTCCCGGTACATAGGGAGCCGATTTCCTTGATGATAACTTCTGCGCTTCTCTTCATGCTGTAGAACTGTTGTAGCAAATGTAGCAGATTAATGTCATGTATTATGTAGATAATCAAAATTCAAATTGTAGGCATGGAAATATTTGCATCAAGGTATTGCAAATAAATATAACATGAAGATTTCCATGGGATTAGGCTACTATTTTGATGCATGCATAGAAATAAATTACCTTCACTCATTCGAAAACTCCGTTTCAGTACTCTGAACAATATCATTGCCTCGATCGCTGCTCTCTCTCAGCAATGATATCGTTCCTCGTACTGAAAAGTATGACTTTTCGAATTTCGTGAAAATAATTATACTCATTGAGAAATTTTTGAAACATTTACTTCTTTAACTTCTTTCTTTTTGACTGGTATATATACATGTATGCATGATACCTTGATAATTTAGTTACAATCTCCACCAAGTCGCTAGCACAGAAAAACAACGCATGTAGCAGATTCAAATTTAATAGCGCGTGTGCCCCCTCTAGCTCCAATACAATCAGTAATCCGAGATGGCATGGATTCACAAAGTTTCGAAATGAAGGATGTTTCAAGGAGAAGCCACTGCTCTGTCAGTCTTTCAGAGGGAATCTTCAGCGACACTGGTGGAAGTGAATAGCGGTCTCTCACTCGCCGCCCAAGCTCGTCCCAGACTTGTTCAATGGGTGACAAGTTAGGTGAGCGTGCAGGCCAGTCAAGGGTTTGAACGTTCAATCTCCTAACAGTGGCAATGACAGCCGAGGAGCGATGTGGTCATGCGTTGTCGTCTTGGAAGATGAGATCCTCCACCCTGACCATTGGAACAACAACAGGAAGCACAATTTCATTGAGATACCTCTCTCAAGTCAACGTGCCTTTGATGATGACTGCTGTTGTTCGTCCGCCATGCCAAATGCCACCCCACAGCATAACACTTCCACCGCAATATATGTCGTGTTCTTTAATACAACATGGGGCAAAGCGTACACCTGGAAGACGATGCACTCTGACACGACCGTCATTGAAATCCAGAGTGAATCTCGATTCATCGGTCCACAAGACTTTCTGCCAGTAATGGTCATTCCATGAGCGATGGGCATCACACCAGGCAACTCGTCTTCTGCGGTGCTCAAAACTCTATGGAATTAGGACAGCTGGTCGTCGCGATTGAATTCCAGCTTCTCGCAATCTTCGGTAAGCCGTTCGAACGCTACAATCTATATTTGAGGCACTCTTCCAATGTACGACTAGCTTTGGGACTGACACAAATCTATTCCTCTTTGCAGCTAAAACTAGACGTGCGTCTGTCCTTCCTGTAGGCTTTCTTGGTCGACCAGATGCCTTCTTCTTTTTAACATCTTCTGCTTTCCATCGACACCACCACCTCCAAACAACGACTCTCGATAGTTGCAGCTCTTCGGTAACACTCGCACAACTTCAACCACAACGAATCATTCCAACAGCCATACCTCTGGTAAACTGATCGTCTGCCATTTTATTTTACAAAAGCTGGATTTCAGTCCACGTTCATGTTCAATTTGTAAAAGCAATTGTGACAGTTGTATCGATATCATAATCTATGCATTATATATTCTGTGCATAACGCACAGTTTAGTGCAGATATCTCTGGTCTTCCAATGATATCATGTCCATGATCTCAGTGTATTATATGAAAAAATATCACACGGAAATTTTCATGAATTCCTAGATGACTAAATATCACATATACATAGTTTGAAGAGGTGCGGTTTAACGGGTTAATCTTCAATCATTGAGCAACTCCGAAGGACATGTTTGATTCTTAATGCTGCTATAAGTTCACTCATTCTTCTTCAGAGAGGAAGTCATAAAGTGCACAATGTTTTGTTGACAAACTTTGAATGCCATCAGAGTTAGACGGACCATTGAACCATATATGCATTTTATCAAGCTTGAGTCATGCTATCTTGAATATGATAATATGTCATGCTATATTTCAAGAATGTCGAGATTCAAAATTTTCTTGCTTTCCATGTCATTCATTGGGATCTGAGTTGTAAGTTAGAAAGCAACAATTTGACACCATTTATGTACATGTAGACTGTAAATCGCTCAATACCAATCACATACGAAGGATGCATACCAAAATATTTTTTGGTATATTTCTGTATTCTCTTGGTATATATTTGTATGCTTTTCGTATGTTATTTCAAATGTGTATGCTTTACATACTAAAGCCATACCAGCACCATGTTAAAGGAAAGCATCAATGATTTCCTAATATATGTTGATTTCAGGCCTTTTGTCAATAAAGATCATACTAATGTTACTACTGTTTTGTAAGTAGTAAGATAATGACATTCAATAGTCAAAATTACAATACTGAATTCGATTTTAATACATGTAAGTCTAAGGCATTTCATGAATAATCAATAAGTATTTGACCATCAACAATTATGCATTATGCAATTTAGAAACTAAGCATATTATCAATCCGAAATAAAATCACATTATAATTCATTAAACTCAAAAATAGTTATGTTTGAGATATATAAGTCAACATGATTGCTCGAAAACTATCGTTTTATGGAAAAGATGTTTATCAACTTAGCTCAAAGAAATGAGCTAATTATGAGTCCTGTGATTGCCATAAGATAAGTAGCAAAGATAACATGCGGGTTTAATTTCACAATAATATATAAATACCACACTTTCACAAAGAAATATTCACGCCTGGGTATAACTGGAAAAAAGTTATTTGTAAGTAGCATGCAATATAAATTATTTTTTGCCATGTGACTTAAAGCTATTCATACGAAACACATACGAATGAGGACCAATTTGCATCGGGTCTCGTATATAAAACATACCAACAACTCATATTTCATTGTAAAACAGCCAATCACAGATACAATAGTTCGTATCTCTACATACCAATCACATACGAAAGTAAGTGAGATTTCATATGAAAAACATACCAGATCTCTGTAAACATACGAGAATCTCGTATCAGATGTTAGTTTCGAATTATATGTGATTTTGATATATGTTTGTATGTAATTTTCGTATCCAGCGATTTACAGTGTAGTGGTAGGCTATAAACAGAATTGATGGAAATTCACGCCGTCTTCATGCGCTAAATGACGCGAATGGAAATGAATGGATTTGGATATTTCCATGGACTTCTGCATGGATTTCTATAGCTTTTCGAAATCCATTGTTATTGCGTGATTTATTCCGTGTATTATGTACATAACAAACGGAAACCATCAGATACCACACTCCAAATTGCAGGTAAAAGTATGCGTTATGATAGATATCATACGAGATTTTCAAGCATTATTCTATAGCAAACTCCGACCTGCGGCCGTCGTTTGTTATGTTGATAATGCTTTCAAATGTCGTTTGATATCCTGTACCTAACCAATTTAGAGAATGCCAGTGGCCTGGACATGAAGGCAATCGATTTCATAGAAAATTGTGTACATTATGAGGGTTGAATTCCCAGCAAAACACAAGCGTCATTCATTCAGGTTTAATGCAGTGCCAAACGGTGAATTGTGTGACGAGCATAAAATACTGAAGTCGGGGGTCGAACCTGCATCGGCCTTGGATGCCGAACAGTGTATAAGTCACAGAAAAAAGAAGACCATGCAACAATGCATATACTAGTATTTCCACATGAAGATGAAGATCTATTGAAAGAATGGTTTCAACGTATTTCCAGAAAAGCCACCAAAGTCTTCGGGTGTTTACTGAAAGCATTTCAATGCTGATGATTTTGTCTTAACATCGAAGGACACAAATGTGAGAAGAAAACTGGACTCACAAATGCTGCAGAAACGCTACCTGAAAAGCGACGCGATTCCATCGGTGTTATTCATGGTCATTTCCATATACTCCACTTCTTTTTAGGAGAACGTATTTCCAGAAAAGCCACCAAAGTCTTCGGGTGTTTACTCAAAGCATTTCAATGCTGATGATTTTGTCTTAACATCGAAGGACACAAATGTGAGAAGAAAACTGGACTCACAAATGCTGCAGAAACGCTACCTGAAAAGTGACGCGATTCCATCGGTGTTATTCATGGTCATTTCCCTATACTCCACTTCTTTTTAGGAGAACGCTAAACTCAACATCTGAACACCGTTTTGGAAATCAAGCTGAAAGCTCAAATTTTGATTTTGTTGAACAAGACAAACTACAAAACTTCGCAGATTTACGATCGCGTGTGAAGACCGATCCATGGACCACTGATTATACTAGTGAATGGGCAAAAGTGAATTCCGATTATCATGTCCAATTCATTCTTCTCAATTTCGATTCAAAATGTAGGTGCCGTATTGCTTCATCATTAGCCATCGATAATGATTTTATAATAATAACAATCTTTTCTGGTGAAGGCGTGATACCTTTGCGTACGTAATCAGTATTTGGTCGACAGTGACAACGAAATTTCATCCTTTTCACAGAGTTTATTAACTTACTCGTATTGCCATTTATAAAATCTTTATCAGAAAGAAATGTATTCGATGCTTCATTCTCACCTGAAGTATTACGTGTGACAGAGTTTCTTTTAGCCCGATTACATCTTCATACGATTGGAAACTTTGTATCTTAACTGAAATGTGAGCGTTTCGTATGCACTGGCAGAACATTTTCTAATACAAACATTCTACCTCAGAAGAAACATTTGATGTTATCATTTTATAATTGAAGTCGATTTGTGAATTAAGCAGATACCTCTTGGCACGCTGTCAATTTAATTGCGCTTTGTTGGGGCATATCACGTCCCGATAATCTAGAAGAACGCTTTGGTTGGATACGCCAACTCTCTCGTTCTAGTTAATACCTATCTATACGACAGCTTCACAGAATGGAAAAAGATTTAATGTCATTCATTGATTAAGTACTGTATAATGAAATTTTTTCAGCCAACGTTTTGCGAAGTGAGTTTGAGACATCCACGGACCAATTGATTGACTGTTCTGAGTCGAGTGACCCTATTCCATCTCCTGAAGATATAATGCTCCCATCAGATGATGAGAAAAACGCAACATAATTTGTTAGCGGACTATATGCAGATTAGTCCTCAACAGAACAAAATGTTCCTCTTGTAGAAATCTTCTCGTTAGTGATTTGATTAGAGGTGAATTCAATTTAGAAGCGCAGAGTTGCTTAGTTGAACAGATCAATAGAGGAGGTCTTATTTCGTCTTATTATTCTTTTATTATAAGCCCTTCGGAATTCTGTCATGATATATGCATTCTTTGTTGCAAGCTGGCTTCTCATCTGTTTTCGGATGATTTTTCTTTTATATCCTAATCAGAAAGCAATCTCTTTCAAACATTCGCTGTGACTTATATCGGTTCAAGAGATTGTGAAAGTGGTCATCCATTTGTGAAATGTATAACAGGATCATAAATGTATAAAAAGGATATGTATAAAAACTTTGTGAATGACCGAATAATCGCACGTAGCAATGACAGCTCTAAACAACGAAGCTCTCATCGAAGAAACATTGAGTTTACATGTACAAGCCGTATATGAGAAAAGGGAATATACAGTATTGAGTTGAAAGCTTTGTGATGGTTAATCCACCCCATCGACAAGTTCGTGCTACGGCACACGGCAAGAGCAATAATTGCCAAAGTCTTCTTTGGCGTGAGACGGGAGGCCACCACCTGAGATCGGGCAGAATGTTGGGTCTTCCAAACTCTGGTTGTCAGTCGAGTGTGTTGATGTTCAAAGCGCATCCCTGTTTCATCCACTACATAGAGGTTATAAAGATCTTAAGCAAAATTCGCTAAAGTGCAAAGAAGACCAGTTTTACAGTCAACTCGGGCTCTCTTCTGTTGATCATTCAGTGTCATGGGGACCCATGATGACATGACGTTGTGCATTTCAAACTTCTCAGTCAGTAAACGCTAAATGTTCGGGAACGTTTCTCTATGGATGTTTTTTCCTCGATGTCTCGTGTAGTCAAGTGAGGCTCCTTTTTCGATAATCTGGCAAATGCTTGTGCAATAGTTGTCCCCAGAAGCAGACATCAGCCTTAACATTCGAAATTGTGGTGGCAACGGTGGAGTAGCTGGGACAGTCATCAGGCCAAACTTCAAAGAGAGCTTCATGAATTTCTCGAGCTGATCTCCCTCTTCTCCATTCAGTATACATGTAGAAAGGAAAATTCACTTTTCGCGCGTCCATCATCAATCATGCAAGAGTTTCCAGTGAAACGTATGCTCCTGGATGAACAACTTAAATTAAAATTCAAGCATTAGTTAAGTTGTTAAGATATGCTTTTATCTCATGTCATGTGAATGCATATTATCAGCAAAAATACCCTTGATTTAAATTTCCTTTGAAATCGAATTTAAATTGAAATTGAATCAATTTGAATTTAAATTGATTTCACTGACTATTTCAAGAATGTGGTCGTGTCGGTCCTTGCTGTCACAACTTCTGTGTATATATACTTATTGGATTAAATAGGTGTTTCTCTACTTTCAACGTCGAAAATTATATGTCCGTTATCCTCAGATCATCAAGAGAATTCTTTAGTGTCAACGGCGATTATTCTTGTGGACCGGATTCTGTGTATTTCCGTAAAATTCATCTCCATCGCGTCCATTCGCTGAGTATTGTTCAGTGCGTCGGAAAGCTTTGTCATCGAAGAGATTCCTGACCAGTTGATAAGTGAATGCACCAGACTTTATTGGAATCAACTTATTACCATCTAGTATCACCGTCTTAAGCAGCGCTTCAGTGGTTCAGTGGAATAACGGATCAACTACCATATACAAGGACTGTAGTTCAAACTTGAGCTTTATAAACAGTTCTGTTTCGCACAAGTTTATTTTGTGAAACATGCCATCAAGTAATAGCAATGTTTCAAATGGCCATAGTTTAAGATCTCAATCCAAACCTTTTACCTTGGATGATATCAGAGAGGTCGTCGATAAAGCAAAACACGAACTTTCGAATAGCATCGAGTCATTGAAATCAGATGCTTTAGACTTGAAAAATATCATAAGTGGGTTAGCATCCAAAGTCTTTGAGCTAGAAGAATCAAATAAGCGTCTTCAAGAAAGGTGCGATTCACTTGAACTTCAAGTCTCAGGCATAGACAATGCAAGCAAGAATATGTGCATGGGTATTGCAAGCGAAACAGAAGAAAGAATTAACAGACGCTGTAACATTATAATTTCCGGTCTATCGGAATCACATGGAGACTCTGTGGAGGCTGTAATTGCAAATGACAGGAAAAAGGTTGGAGCGCTTATTAGCAAACTGACGGAATGAAATCCATCTGATGCGATACTCAATGTCAAACGCATTGGAAAATTTGCGCCACATAAACCGAGATTGTTGAGAGTTGTTTGCAAGGATGTGGAAATCAGAAATAAGATTCAAAGAAATGCAAAGAAACTGAGATCAATCAGTGAATACAAGAAGATCTTCATCAATCATTATCGCACACCTTTTCAACAACACGTGTTTCGTGAATTGCGCCTAGGGCTAGAAAAGAGACGAAATAACAACGAAGATGTGATAATTTTCAGAGACCGAATTGTCCTTAGAAGCTCAGTACAGAATTTTCAAAACGGTTTTTAGCTGACCCCAGATTTTACATTGAACACCTGCCCTCAATCTTTCTGTCGAATGTTCAATCCATTCACCGAAAGCTTGATGATCTTTTATGTTATAGCAATACACTTTCGCCTGATATTATTGTTTTATGCGAAACGTGGTTAACGGAGTATACTTCCGACGAGGAAATCGCCCTTCCTGGATATGGTGCGCCTTTCAGATGCGACAGATTGGATCGTCGGGGCGGAGGAGTCTGTATATACATCAAGAATTATTTAATAGCGGACGAGTTATTCCTGAACCGATGCCCAAACACTGTTGAATGCAAGTGGTTGTCTCTACCGAAATGGAACATTGTTTTGCTGGTTATTTACGTGCCTCCAAATCTTGTAAAGAGGCAATACACCGAAATCGAGGAATATGTAATTCAGTCTGCAGAAACCCTCCTGGATAATTCGAACTCGTCAAAACTGATTATCTGCGGTGATTTAAATCAGTTACCGTGTTCCTCTATTTCTCACACGCTGGGATTGCGGCAAACAGTCAACATGCCAACAAGACAGAACTCAATCTTAGATAAGATCTTGATCGACTGCTCACTCATGCATCGGTGTAATGAACCCATCATTTGTCCAAATTTAGGTAAATCGGATCATCGCAGCGTGTTCCTGGAGCCAGTAACTGGTATGTCGACATGTAAATCGGTGCATAAAGTAATGGATTTACGTCAAAGTAACTTCGATGCGGCATTCACGTTTCTCAGCGAATACCCCTGGCACAAATTCTACCTAAATAACAATGGTTTGGAAGATAAGTGCGAGATGTTTTGCTCAACAATATCGGAAGCAATATCGACTATACCATACACATTGGTAGAAATGCATGACAATGATCGACCATGGATGACCCCAAAGCTAAAACATTTAATCAACTTACGTTATGAAGCATTCCGTACATGTCAATATTCGAATTATGAACATTATAAAGAAAAAGTCAGAAAAGAAATTACTCAAGCTAAAGAAAGCTGGAAATTAAGAATTCAAAGGTCAAAGACTGATATGTGGAAGGCAGCCGATATGTTCAGTGGAAAGAAACTCGTTGTTGACAACGCATTATGCAGAATCATGAATAAATTCCATTCGAGCTATGAAGCAGCTGACGCTATGAATGAAACTTTCGCGAGAAATTTCTCAGTGCCTTCAGACTTTTTGGAAATTGAAGATAAAGTCATACCTTACACCATTAATCAAGTGTGGCAGCCGAACATTGACGTTGCAACTACCTTTCATTATCTGTTCAAGATTGATGCCAAGAAGGCCAGCGGTAGTGATGGAATACCCTCTCGCTTCATCAAGGATTGTGCTTCTGTGTTGGCGCCTCCTTTAACTCACATGTTTGCCCTATGTCTAGAGAACTTTGACCTCCCAAATAAATGGAAATTAGCGTCAATTATCCCTGTACCAAAGCCTCGAGCAAAGACCGTTGCTGACCTGGGTCCGATTTCCCTTACTCCTATCTTTGCAAAAGTACTGGAGAGAATCCTGATTAATTCCATCAAACCCTGTCTCCTGAATGCTTATGACGATAACCAATACGGATTCAGACCACACTCATCAACACTAAGCGCTCACATCGGAATACATGACCTAATTACAAAAGAACTGAAAAAGCCTGATATAACAGCTGTCGCATTACTATCTTTGGACCTCAGAAAGCATTCGATCGACTATCTCATACATCTTTGATCAATAACCTAATGTCATCTAATATGCCAAAATCATTTGTGCAAATGTGCGTTGGATTTCTAAGAAATCGTCGTCAACAAGTCGTCCTTCGTCGTCAGTTTATGAGCGGTATAGCGGATGCATCATCAGGTGTTCCGCAAGGGTCAGTTCTTCCCATTATCTTTTCGCAATTCATATCAGTTCATTGTCGCCATCTCTCCCATACTCTCATATCATCAAATATGCTGACGACATTCTCTTTGTTCTAGCATTTACTGATCCGTCTCACGTGGAAGAATCCATACGATCTGAAATCGAGAACACGAGACAATGGTGCACTCACAATGGACTACGCATTAATGAGACGAAGACGAGTGTCATGGTTATTCCTAAGAGTAAAGTGGATGTTCCTCTTTCAAACATGTGTTTCTGCGAAGAGATGAAAATCCTTGGTGTCACAATGCAATCAACCCTGAAATGGACTGAGCATATTAATCAGATAGTGAAGAGAGCTAGCAGCCGTTTATATGTCATTCGCTGACTCCGAGAGTATCTATCTAAGGAACAGCTGATTTTGGCATACAACGCATTTATCCGGAATGTATTGGAGTACAACTCCCCTTTATTTGTCGGTCTGGGTTCCCAGGACAACAGGCGACTCGAAAAGGTACACGAAAGGGCCCACCGGATAATCTGTGGTCCATCATGTGAATGCGGTGAATTCACTCCTTTACATATTCGACGGAACCATCGAGCCATGAAGGTTTTCATGGATCTAAGTAACAGTGATAATATACTACACGATATGTTTCCGAACTTTCATCGTTTCTCGCGTCATGTCATCATGCCACCGTCTAGCACACAACGACGAAGTAATTCGTTTATCCCCTTTTGTAGCTCTATGTACAATCGAATGTATGCTAAGTGACACCTGAGTCTTAATTTCGTATTCATTCATGTGTAACGGAAAACCACACTTTACATGTGCACCACTTAAACTTTTCCTCTTCAAACTGATATATCTTACATTGTATTTACTTGATTTTTATTACTTCAATAAACGCATATCATCATCAATTCAAATTATTGAACTGCGGACGGGTTTTCGATACATATGATCTAAATTAGTGGCGACAATTACAACTCGTTGCAGGTGTGAATTTCGATATTTTATGGATAGCTATGAAACAGTGTTCAGATATCTATGATTCAAAATTCTTTCGTTCTTAAGTCACACATGAACTGGTGTATCTGTGGTTAAAATTTCTAGAGAATTTCTTGGAACTTCACTGAGATACACATGAGTTCTCAGTGCATTATTTATTATTACTACTTTTGTCATTTTTGTGAATAAATACACCAAGATATTTGAACTTCTCTACTATTTCTATGGATGATATTTTTCCATTGAATAGTATATTTACTTATTCATATTCCTGTTGTTCGCTGAAAATCATAACTTAAATGCTATCATTATTAATGCTTAAAAGCAATATTTCAGAGCAATAGTTTTAGATGATCTTGATTTGTTGAATAATTACTGTTTTTGAATTGATTATTAAGGATACATTATCAACGTAGATCAAAGAAGCAATTATCAAATTCCCAATTTCAATACGATCGATCTTCAAGATGTCCTCATCATTGATCAATGACAGGTCATTCATATATAAAGAAAGTAGTCATGTGATAAACTGTCACCCTAAAGAATACCATTTTTTAAATTAAAAATTTTGCTTCCATTTACTCCGTTATACAGTATCGTGAATGTTTTACAATTGAGTATATCAAAATTAGGAACAGTCATCATCAGAAGAAAGATGATGACTAAAGAGCTGGTCGAAATGTATGACGGTTTACAACAACAGCAACAAAAATGTTTTACAAATACTTGGGTTCCTAACTTAAATGTTTCGAAAATTACCCAAGGCCTCTTTACACATTTACACAATTGAGAATCTTTTGACCTAAATCAAACAGACTTCCTTGAGGTAATACTTTTCTTATTTTGACTTCAGCATATTATTTTGTATACAGTCGAATGCATAATAAAGCATAGATAAAGCGGCTTCTAAGCACTTTTATTTATCTGTATTTTATTTCAAAATCCAAGCACTATAATGAGTGGAGTTTTCTTTCCTGAAACTAATTTGGATTGAATGCAGTGAATCATGTCTGTCAATCCAATCATTCAGTCGGGTATTGAACATTTTTGCTATAAGTTTTTCAATGCACTAAGATTAATTTACGAATCTATGAGTTAAAGTTGTTCATATCTCAGTTTTTGAAGATACGTGTCGTTCAACTTGCATTCCATGGAGTAATGTGGACTTATAATGTTTTTAATCCTTTCCTTAATATTCCATATACTGCCTTGTCAGATCTCCTAGAATAAAATCATTCATCGTCATCAGAGAATCAGCGATTTCAGTTTTCTTTCTCTCCCTCTCCATCCAGACACTTTCAATCACGTTCTAGACTGCCAATGTAACACCAATCCCTAAAGTAGATCTAGGACTCTAAGAAGCTTCGCACAACACCCACAGGTGCGAAATAGGACCCAGAGCAGCAGCAATCTAACCCAATCTGCCAAGTACCGCACAAGCAGCAGCCATGCACTATCCCTGGAGTAATGAATTTAATCTCCATCTCACCTTTCAATCTCGAGATCAAATTTCCAAACACCGAGATCTCAAGATCTCGAATTCGAGATTACAAATAGTCCTGTATTCGTGACAATTACTCAGAAAGTGTGAGTTACTACATACAATTACCAATTATACTGTGGTGCAGTTGTAGGCCTAACTGCAATTACCAGAGATGTAACCGGTCGCCGGTAGACCGGCGCAGGTCGCCGGTCCGGTCTGAAAAATCAGACCGGCCAATACCGGCAGAGACGGTCATATCGGCATAATTTCATCCGGTATGATGTGAGGAAGTGTCCTTCATGTTGAATCCATCATGTCAATCAGTAAATGGTTAATTTTAGCAGCCGTTTTCAAGGCACATTTACATACGGTATGCGCTCTCCTCTAGGCGTGAAAACTTCTGTGCAGGCAATTCTGATATCTATCCGGTACGCACTTTCCCGTTCGATGCCTGATGACTTGATCACGTGCTTTCACCAGCAAGGCGCGCGATCTTCTCAGGTAACAGTGGCAGTTTCTCGGTGCTAGGCATCTTTTGACTTAGTTAGGCCCTTCCAGCTTATTTTTTCCCATTGCACTGCCAATGAAATTCTAGAACTTTTAATTGTTGTGAAAAATTAACATATAAAAATGTAATCAACTATGTCTCTTTCCATTAGGTGTAGCGTATGGGGAACTGAAGGATTTTAATCTGATAACTAAGCTTAGACTACATTTTGCCATACGTCTATGTAAAACAAAATCATGCAGAGTACCGCCACCGTCGTGTCCTTCTAAATCTCTAGCTTGTTGTCGTAAAATGTTACAAAGGTGCGTTCAATAGATGATGCTGCATAAACCTAGCTCTAGACAAAATCAAATTAAGTGTTCCTAGCCTAGGCTAGGAAATGTAACATTCTAACATGTAGCTAGGGCCTGCTAAGCATATAACAGGCAGGTCTAGCCTACTGTAAAGGACCTATCTGGTACAAGATGGGCCTAAATATAGTGCATCGTAGGCCTGTACATTATATTAATGCCTACCTACAGCTATACATCAATCTTATGCTTAGTCTACTCTATGAGCCGATAGCCTAGTAGGCTCGCACATCAGGTTTCGGCCTACAGCCTCCATAACTGACCTCACGATAGGCCTATTCGCTTGTAATCTTATGCGGTATCAAGTTATAGGCAACAATGTTTAACTCTATATCTGCATCGAAAGATCCGGTCCCGGTCCAATGCCGGTTGTCGGTCCACTGCCGGACGCCGGTATACCGATGCCGGTCGCCGGTCAGGTCCGGTCCGGTCTGGAATATTCCGGACCGGTTACATCTCTGGCAATTACGCAGTCCAATTTGTTATTCAAATTGCAATTGCAGCACAAATCTAGACTACATTTGTCATTCATCAATACAAAGTACAAGACGTCATTCAATTCATTTAATACATAGGGGTGCAGAGAATTGTTTCCTGTCGAACGAAGTCTCCTGGACTCCCACGCTAGCATAAAAAAGCTAGCATAAAGTAATCGAAGTGCTAATTCTGCTCGCTATCTTTTAAGTAAAAATCCAATACTTGCTGAATGGTGCCACATTTCGGTTTTTGAGATTGACACAGAAGTAGTCGGCGCTGTCTTACCGTCGTGACGAACAATCGACACCGGAACATGATTGTTTATAAATGCAATGCATGACAGGAACTCAAGAAGTTCCGATTCTGATAGTGACCGATTTAATTTCGCAAGTTCATCTTTATTCATACTTGCCATGGATATCTAGATTAATATAAAGTACGTAACTGTTTGGCCATTCCTGGATATTATACACTATGTCAAAAATAGCCTCTGGCTTTCTCAGGAATAAAAAAAAATTCTTATATACCAAGCTTTCGTATTTCTTCAACAGGGTATTCAATAGAATGCACAGATGTTTTACAGCCGTAAATCAATATTCAAAATTATTACTTAGATATTTCGAACAGCTCATCAACTACAGACAAAGATAAGAAAAACATGCATGAACTATGAAATGAAGATACAAAGCTAACTATGATAAGACAATTGAAGGCCGACCAGCGGCTTAAAAATTAACAAACAACTATATATATAGTAAACACTGTGTATCAATTTGTGGAATACAAGAAAGCATAATTCACAAAAAAAAAAACATGAAAAGTTGTGCAACTCGTCATTCCATCAGGGTACAACATACTTAGGTATGAAGATCATATTATTATTTTTCTTATTGAAGGCGAAATTCCACAAATGCTTTTGAATATTCAGAGACATGCCTTGGATTTGTGTTGTGGCTGGCAAAAAGATGCCAAAGCATCAAGTTTTGCACTTAGCAAGTGACAAAGTTGAGACTGTTTCACCTGTTTTGAATGCACTCGCATTTCTAAATTTGCTCACGATTGAAATTGACTGGCTTTCCATAGCTATGACATTATTCATAATGACATGTTCATAATTGACAGCTATGAACGAATATTTGAGTGATGACAAAGGTAGCGATATAACAAATTCAAAAATCGCCGTTTGTGCTGAGCAAGTATTATTAGCCAACTCTCCGCTGAATAGACATCGATTTTCTCCAGCTCTCTTAGTATCTTGCTATTCCATTAACTCAATCAGTCGTGCTGCATATGAAAACCTGAATAAGATTACGCGTCATATTGACCCAGACATGACAAGCATAAATGACAGGTATCTTCAGCTCAGTTTCAAAAATCTTTCTGCCCCTGAGTCAACAGTTGCTATTTTTCTTGATGACATTAATATCACCAAGAGCGGCGAGCATCATTGTAGCCAACATAAAGTTGTTGGTCTTAAGCATTCAAAGCCTGTGTCAACTGTTTTGTGCCATATGATCACTTCTCTGGCCAGCAGCTACAAAGATGTCGTTTGCCTGACCCCAGTTAGCAACATCAATTCTCAGTTGATTGTTCAGGGACTTTGGGATGTTGTGCGTCACGTTTCGAGCATTGAATCAACGTCGTAGTCGCTGTTTGTGACAATCATTCTGCAAATCGAAAAGCATTCCTCGATTTATTTGGTGGTGAATGGGGATCTTCAATTCCAAATCCGCACAACAACAATTTGCCAATATTTCTTCTTTTTGATTCCACTCATAATATGAAAATGTTTTGTAACAACTTCCAAAAGCGCAATGAATTTCAATTTACTGATGGTGATAACATTTTGACAGCCAAATTCAGTGACATTGAGAATCTGTACAAAGAAGAGAAAAATCATCCTTTGAAATTGGTTCCTCAGATCAGCAATCGACACCTACATCCAAGCAATTTGGACAAATTATCCACAAATCCTGCCTTGTCCATTTTCAATGAGAAGACTGTGGGTGCTCTGAATTTTATTCGGACAATCTTGGAAAAGATAGCCAAAACAATATAGCCACAATATAGCCAAAATGAGTGCGGTCGTGTTTGCCTGTCACACCAATCATATTATTCTTTGTCTGATTACTTTGTGACTCTTCTTGCCCATCGTTTGTCTTGTAAATTGGTGGACAGTGGAAGTGGAAGACGCTCTCTCGCATGGTCTTTTCCAAAGACATTATCTTTGGTCTTTTCCTCATCGAATTTGGTGGACTAGTTCTCGAGTTATCCTCATTCGAAGGTTCATAGTGATTATCTCATTATATCTCAGTGTATCACGCCATATCGTGGGATCTACATCACCTCTCATCCATGCATCAGTGTCTGTATCGTGAATCTTCCATCAGTGCTCTTAACATTATTTTGTATTTTCATCTATCATTATTTTGCATTTTTCGCTTTTTTGTGAGTCCTACTAGAGGATATAGTATCGCCGGATTTGAAGGACGATATTAATAAGCTTTTTGTGAAGGTTGATATTATTGAGCCATCTATTCGTTCTAGAAAAACACACTTCTATTGTACATTTTTCTTCATGCTTACATACAACTTTTAGAAATTTTGTTAGTAGTAGTTTGATTTCATTCTTTTTATAAATAGTTTTGTTTTTGGTATATAACTTATATACCAAAGGTTATAGCTCGAAGGAAGATGTGATGTAATTGAGAATGTCAGACAGAGCATCTAACTCTTCATCATCCTCGGCCAAGCTAGATGAAACTCTGAAATGCGTTATTGAACATGCCCGAATATGAGCAGAAGCATATGCCAAGAGAGAAAGTGAACAAATAACTTTGAAGAGCACAAAGTCAGTGAATGAAATAGCTCCCGCAATAACGAAAAGAAATGTAACAGAATAGAATGCTGACAATGAAGTGAATAGAGAGATAACTAAAAGCAAAGAACCAAATGACTCTATCGAAAGACGACAAATGCCTGGTGTTACCTGACCTATGGAAAATTGTTCTGTTCACTGTGCTCCTTCAATGATCACACATCATCTTGAACGCCATTGTCAAGGACTTTATTCAGGCAATGTGCCATCGAATTGATTAGAGACAAACGGCAAATTTGTATGTGAATGAGCCAAAATAGTTTCAGAGCAAAGACGATCCACACATGCAAAATCATGTGCAAAACGTAATGCATCAGCAATTGCACCGAAAATAGAATTAAATGATGAAAGCATACAATTGCCAACTCTTCACGAAATCGTTCAACTCAACCGCCCCACATTAAAACATGTACCTTTGAAAGCAAGACTTGATTTTGCAGACTTGCAAAATCTACCACTATCTACCACTATCTACCGCTATCAAAGACATAATGTTCAACAATACCGAGGAAAACTGGATTAAGCTTTTCATGATCCCTAAATGTGTATTACCTTTTGCAAAGCGGGCAAGGAAACATCACAAACAACCTGACGTTGCCACGTTTTGCAGTAGGTGGGCACAGGGAGACATAAATAGTCTGTGGAATGAAGCTGTTCAAACGTCTTTAGTATTTGAAAAGTCAAAAAAGAAAGGCAGCAAAATTCGCTCGCCATCAGCCGAGTGCAAAGCTAAACAAAATGCAGCAATAAGTTTTGCAGAAGACGGACTCTATGCTAAAGCTTGTAGAGTCCTAACTTCCTCCGGCATCGCTCCAAACAATAGCAATACATTTAGTCGCATCAAGGACAAGCACCCCTCAGCTGATCCCCTAATTTTACCAGCTGAAGTAACAAAGGCTGTTCAACTTGGAAGTAATTTTGATGTCCGTAAAATTCTCGCCACTTTTCCGAAAGATACAGCATGCGGACCATCTGGTTCACGGGCCTCTCTCCTTATTGAATCCTGTGAAGCTACTTTGCAAAACCCTTTGAACTCGACATTGCGATCTTTCATTAACCTCATGCTAAGAGGCGATTATACCCGCAAATATTTCTCCGTATTTCGCAGGTGCCAATATCACGGCCCTCAAGGCCGAAAGCAAGAATGAAGTTGAGAAGCAAGAAGGAAGAATGAAAGTGATATCCGTCCTATTGCTGCAGGTGAAATATTCAGACGATTGGCAAGCAAAGCATGTAGCATTCTCAAGAGTAAATCAGCAAATATTTTGAAACCTTGGCAGTTTGGTGTTTCTTATCCTAATGGTAGAGAAGTTATTGTACATAACGTGAGAAACATCGTCGAACAACATTGGAATGATGATGACTTTGTCGTGTTTAAAGTAGACATGGCTAATGCTTTCAACAGCGTATCCAGACAAGCTGTCGTTGATTCGTGTCATAAACTTATTCCTGAATTATTCCCATGGGTACAAACATGTTATGGTCAACATCCTCATTTATGGCATAGTATGGGTCATGTACTCTTTCAAACAGGAGTTCAACAATGTGACTCTCTCGGACCTCTTCTGTTCAGCCTTGTTTTGAATGCAGTAATTCCATCTCTTGACCCTCAAAATCGACTGATTTATCAGGCGTGGTATTTAGATGATGGTATATTTTGTGGTTCCAGAGACGAAATTCATGGAGTGTTGCGATCTTTACAAAGTTCAATATTAATACTGGTCTAGATATCAAACTAGAAAAGTGCGAACTATATGCCAAAAATAATCTTGAAGGTTTTCTGCCATTCATCCCTACATTCTCGAAACCAAGCTTTGAAATCTTTGGGAGCTCCAATTGGTGATGTCGGTTTTTGTTCTGATTACATAGAATCGAAAAGAAAAAATGCCTGGGTACTTCTACGAGAGCTACCGATCCTTGACAATCCTCAGATCTCTCTAATTCTGTTACTACAGCAATGTGCTGGTCATTCAAAACTGTCTCATCTTTCCCGAACTGTTCCACCAACTCTTGCGGGCAACGCATTCACAAATTTTGATGATGATGTCCGTCAATGTTTCGAGGATCTTGCCTTATTACAATGTAATGATTCTGCTTGGCTTCAATCGACTCTGTCTCTAAGATTAGGTGGCCTTGGATTACGTTCCATTTCGAGACATGCAGCCGCTGCTTACATTGCTTCCTTTTGCACGACAAACATGGAAGGCAACAATCATATAGATGAATTAATCGCTCGGTATAATGACATGGTTGGCGCTCAACTTTGTCTCGACCAGCCAGATAACAGAAAAATATCGCAGAAGGCACTATCACAAAAACTTAATGAAGAAACATTCTCCGATCTATTGGCACGATCTTTGGTAGCGAATCAAGCTAGACTGAAGTCAGTTTCCGCCCCTTACAGTTCCGCATGGTTGCGCACGATACCCTCATCAGGTCTTGGTCTCAGCGTTGATCCTAACGAAATGTGCGTCATATTGAAATTGTGGCTTGGTTTACCGGTCATGCCAACAAACAAGCCTTGTGCGAGATGTCCTGAAACTGTTCAAGACGTTTTTGGACACCATGCTTTAACGTGTAGAAGGGGACCCGATCTGTGGACTCGACATAACATCCTTCGAGATACCATCGTTGATTATGCTCGACAAGCACTTTTAAAACCTCAATTAGAAAAAGGAGCAAAATATGATCACGACAATTCCCGACCAGCTGATATTCTGGTACCCAATTGGTTAGGATGAGACGCAGCCCTAGATGTTACTGTCACGCATCCGCTAAATCAGCAATCAATTTTTCAAGCGAGTGTGACAGCAGGATCAGCAGTGGCAGCGGCGGCTGAAGTTGAGCATCAAAAGAATGATAAGAGATGCTCATCTTTGAATTGGATCTGTGTGCCGATGGTCGTCTCAGCATATGGGGAATGGTGCATTGAAGCAGAAGATTTTTTTGATAAGCTTGCCAACAGACTGTCCGTACAGAAAGGAACTACACCATGGGAGGTACGCAACGCCATCTATACTCGCCTGAGTGTGAAGCTGATGAGAGCAAACGCCCGTGCTGTCAATTGTAGGTGCGAAATCTCAATTGGGAGAAGAGAGCTGCTAATTGGAGGGATTGACTGTTGAGCTTTTTAGTGTCTTTTTCATATTCAAGGTTTTTAGCCCTTTTTCCACGATTTTTTCTTATGCTAAATTTCCTGATCTTCTGATTTTATGTTGCATACTGTGATTGACAGGTCTATGATTAAATAGAAATTGTTATAGAAACATAGATTTTTACTTAGTATTGGAAGTCAACTGCTCTTTTTGTAAACAAATTTTTAAGGGTGTGGAGCATCTTAAATGTGAAGATCCCAACAATTGGCAAGAGGAAAAGAGATGCTTTAAGAAACAATGTGAATGAAAAACTTCATCAAATCGGCAAATTACTCTTTCGTGCAAAAGACCTATTCGATCCCAAGGGAGAGGGAAAATTGAGTGTTAAGACAAGGCGATTATGCTGATTCAACATTTTTTTTCACTTTTAATGTTTGTTGAATTATGTTTAGTTCCAGCAAATGATGGGCTAGAGTTATCCATATTTATTTTACTGCAAAACCCGTCAAAAGTCCGTATCCATTGTCTTTATAGACTTTCGGAAAGGATTCGACTCTGTAAGTAGGCCTGCTATCTCTTGGATATTGAGTTACTACGGCGTTCCTCCCGCATTAGTCTCCCCTATAATATTTTTACAATGACTCTAGATCGTTCATCCAAACCTCCAGCGGCCCGACTGAGATGTTCGGAACAAGCTCCGGAGTCCTTCAAGGCGACGCTTTGTCGCATTTCCTCTTCATCGTAGTAAGTGGACTGCGTTCTTCGTCGGTGCCTCAACGAGGACAAAAGCTTCGTTCTAATCCAACGCAGAAGTTCCAGACATCCTGCGATCTCCCTCCCTGCCTTGGCGTACGCAGATGACATCGCACTTATCTGCAACAGCCCTCCAGCAGCCCAACTCGCGCTCTTAAAGCTGTGTGAAGAGTGTGCACGTGTCGGTCTTCAAATAAACGCTAGAAAGATCAAGGTCCTACACCTTGGTTTCAACAGCACTCCATCACTTTCTCTTACTTCCGGAAAGATAATTTCTGTATGTAAGGACTTTAAGTACCTCGGCAGCCGCATCATGTCACCGGACTCCATCTTTCACGAGAGAAAATGCTTGGCCTGGCGAGCATCTCACCTTTTGAAGAAGATTTTCAACTCCACTGCCCGAGACCGTCTGAAAGTGCGAATATTTCAATCCATCTTAGAACCCATACTCCTCTACGGTTAAGAAGCAGTTCCAGCTACCGACACAAGAAGGCAGGTCATGGATGCTGCTCATAGGTCTTTCTTCCGCAACGCTCTGGGCATACACTACCCGCAGAAAATCTCGAATAAAGTGCTATTGGAGCGAACTGGTGTTGCCCCTCTGAGTGTCACCTTGCGTCAACGTCGTCAACGTCTGATTGGCCACTGCCTGCGAAGCTTCGGCAGAGGTAACAAAATTCCGCTTTCCTTGGTCCTCCTGAATCAACCCTCGGAGCATTTTCGAAGAGGACAAGGCCGGACTCAGACCTTAATTGACTTCTTCAAGTCAGACCTACAGGCTCTCAATCTCACTTTTCAGTCTGCTGTTTGTTGTCCTTCTGTAACTTTCCGTCAGCGCGTGCGCGCAAGGTTGTAACCTTTCGTTAATATATATATATATATATATATATATATATTTCCATATGAGGGAAGCCCAAAAAACACCGTTGTTGACTATAATGCTTTAAAAAGCGAGGCCTTTCGACCGGCTCAGCCAGCCATCGTCAGGCGAATGACAATTCTTGACAGAAGAAATTGTACGGATTGCAAAATGCAGCTCACTTGGCATGCAGCATAGAAAGTCAAAATCAATCAAAGTTACTAAAGAAATAATTCCGTTAACAAAACGTAATACAAAAGCATGCTACTAACAGATCAGGAGAAGAAAGTAAAGTCATGATGCCAGAAAAGATTACAAGAGAAAGTCATTAAAGCCAGAAATCACTTATGTTGTGCTTGGTGCGATTCGACGAGGATAGCTTCTTGCTCCACCAGGCCTCCTTTACGATTCTCTTTCTCCAGCTACCTTCTCTGTCGATGACCTTCATCGCATCAAAATCGACTGAATGCGAGCATTCATGAACGTGTTGGGCAACTTCAGAGCGAGTAACGTCCGGCTCTCGAACAGCCCTCACGTGCTCACACTTACGTTCCTCCAGTGTACGAGAGGACTCTCCGACGTAACTCCACTCGCAATCCTCGGAGCCGCATGGCAATTCTATATATTGGTATAGTCTTTTGTCAAGAATTGTCATTCGCCTGACGATAACTGGCTGAGCCGGTTGAAAGGCCTCGCTTATTAAAGCATTATAGCCAACAACGGTGTTTTTTGGGCTTCCCTCACATGGAAATAAACTATGTTTAGTATATTATCACTTGACTTGAAATATACGGTAGATGTTCTTGCTGATTCTTCAATCGAGATGTTAAAAATCTTGCGCTATTGTGGGACTGGTTTACACATGATACGTAAAGTAGCATTAAGAAGTTGTAATAATTAATCAATATAAGTGAGATTACTGTACAAATAATATCAGTAAAATAAGAGATGCATGGGCATTGCTGCATGGCATCTACCAACTTTCCGCCCGACAAACTATATTCATTTTTTTCGAATTTTCTTGCACTCATGAGTACGTCAATGTAGAAGTGACATTTCTGCTTCCAATCCAGGTATTCATCTAGATATCCATGTACTTGCAGAAACATTTCATTTACAGTGAATCAGGATAGACTATCTTTATTTGCGAAAATTTCGATGAGAATGATGTTCCCCCAAATTTTATGCTTCATTATCTTAAGATTCCCAAGAGAATTCTGTTGATCTAAGCTCTGAATATCCAGTTACATTCATCACAAGCTGAAGAGATGAATAACATGTAAATTACTGGAATCCAGACAAAAACTGGACGGGGAAGCAGATGGGAAGCAAGCACAATCCGACAATTTGGTATTAATGCCAAAGCAGCCTGAATGAAATAGCTGAGTGATCTAAGAAATTAAGTTCTTATTGAAATATATTCTCGTCTACATAGATAACCTATGAGTATGTAATATCGATACCGGGTTGACTATTGCTAGGCTCAAATTATAGATGAGGATCAAGATGTGGACCATTTTGGTTTTCATTAAGCTTAAAAGGTCATGAGAATATAAGCAAAATGTAAAAGAGAAACTACAAGACTAATTCACTCGAGTGAGATTCATGAAAGCACGCTTTATAATGCACATACACTCCTCAGCAAAATTTATATTACTCGTAGCAAACACATGGAGCCTGATGTATGATGCTCTGCTTAATTGTCTTTTCCGTCGTTGTTTAATTGAAACTGATAATCCTGGAATGGTAAAAAGGTCTCTTAGTGCATAATAAACACAAAACTTCATTTCCGGAAGATGGAACTGACGGATGATGATCCTGTTGTTGAGAATGTTGAGTTCTATGGAAAACTATAATGCTATGTTTGCGGCAGTTAGGTGTGGAAGTGTATTAAATCTATGTCATAATGAGATTGTACAGGTATGTATGTAGCTGTGATATGAACATTCAAATGTTTGTAATGATCTGCTGAACGACGGACTGGACATGTAAATTGTAGAAAACAGACACAACGCAATATATTGTTGATTTTCTAGAATAAAGTGGTGTATTCAATATAAAATTGGTGCCGTGACCAGTATTCTGGGTAATTGCTGGTGACTGACAATTGATTTCATTGTGAGGAACTGTGCTTTGCATTAAGAAAATGGAACAGATATTTGAGATTGGTGTGAGATTGGGACTCGAAGGTGAAGAATTGAGATTATTCATTAACGAACAACAGAGTATTGAACGGGAGAACCGTGCTAGAGAGCGCGAAGAGAAACAAAAAGAGCGCGAAGAGAAAGAAAAGGAGCGCGAAGAGAAAGAAAAAGATCGCGAAGAGAAGCAAAAAGAGCGTGATCATGAGATAGAAATGAAGAGACTTGAACTGATGGTGAGAGAATCAAACTCTAGTAATGCTTCTTCTGATGTTGTAATTACTAAAAGCAACTCTCCCAAACTGCCCACGTTTGTTGATCACAAAGACGATCTTGACAGTTATTTGAACCGATTCGAACGATTTGCACACTGTAACAATTGGGAAAAATCCAAGTGGTCCACATCACTGAGTGTTTTATTAACTGGCAGAGCTTTGGATGTATATTCGAGATTATCTGAAGAAGTGGCTTCTAATTATGATCGTCTGAAAGAGGCGCTATTGAAGCGATATGAGTTGACCGAATCAGGTTTCAGACATCGATTCAGAAATAGCAAACCATAACAGGGAGAAAGTCCGGAACAATTTATAACGCGCCTTCGTAACTACTTGAGTCGTTGGATTGATCTTTCGAATACAAGTCATGACTTTTCAGCTGTTTGTGACTTATTTACCCTAGAGCAATTCATTTCATCCTGCTCTCCTAGTTTAGCTGTATTTTTGAAGGAAAGATCTCCTTCAGGTTTGGATGAGATGGCAAAATTAGCTGATCAGTACTTGCTTGCACATAATCGAAGCTTGACTTCAGGTGATGACGTGAAGAAGACAAACAATTTCAGAGATGACTACAGACGAACTTTCCAACCAAGACATCAGCAGCAGTCCTTCAAAGAAATGGATCGAAATTTTATACATCAAATGAAGATTACAAAGTCAAATGCACTTTCCGTTCCTTTCTTCACTTCTTCACAAATCCGAAAATTGTTACAGGGTGTCTTCGATGAATATCAAGCAAAGAAGAGATTCAGTGAGAACATCAAATGCATGTTATTTATGTTTGCGACGTGGCCATATTTCTAAGTACTGCAACATTGGTAAGAAGAGTGAAAGATGGGGTGCAAGACATCATGTTCTATTATGTGAAACTCTAGCTGCTACTCCTGACACAGTAACAACGTCTTCATCAATGTCATCGCGTACATGTTCTCCGAAAGTTCTATTGCAGACGGCTTAAGTGTATATTGAAGGGATTTCGTCAAAACGTATTCAAGCTCGACTTTTAATTGATGGTGGAAATCAACGATCTCAAATTCGCACATCTCTAGCAAATTCGATCAAAGCCAGAAAGATTGGTTCCGAGTCATTGCAAATAGAAGGTTTTGGTGAGAATTCCGCGACGTGCAATCTTGATCTTGTAACTGTGAATCTCATCTCAAGAACCGATGATTATATGAGTTCTTTCAAATTACTTTCTACTCCTCAACTGTGTTTTCCTTTGGAAATGATTCCCAATGGTCCATGGATTGATGAATTGGAAGGGAGAGGCTTTATTTTGGCAGATGACATTCAGACTTCGTTGCATAGTGACAAAAAACCAATTGATATTGTTCTTGGTGCAGACCAGAAGTGGAAGATTTTCACTTCGAATATGTTTTCCACTTCACATGGGCTTGTGGCCTCAGAAACGAAGTTCGGATGGGTTCTCCAAGGTCCCATTTCAAATCGCGAACTATCAAATTCGTTATCTTCGTTATCTTCGTTATCAACGACGAGGGCTTTATTCACGGTTGACGTTTCGAAATTCTGGGAATTGGAAACCATGAACATGAATCAGAATGAAATTGACACTTCCCCATGTCTTGAAACATTCCACGGCAACATTGAGCGACATGACGATGGTAGATATGTGGTACCTTTGATGCGGAAAAATACTGAAATTACTCTTGATTCTAACCTTGACATTGCCAAATGTAGATTAAAATGTTTGAAAAAGCGACTTGAGAAAAATCCAAATTTGATGAAATACTATACTAAGGTTTTCGAAGAATACAGAGAAATGGACATTATTGAGAAGGTTCCAGAAACTGAACTCATGAAAGAAGGCAGTGTATTTTATCTTCCTCATCATGCTGTCATAAAGAAAAATAATGAATCAACTAAAGTAAGACCTGTATTTGATGGAAGTGTTAAGGACAGAAATAATGTCTCCTTGAATGACTTGCTTGATGCTGGTCCTTCACTGTTGCCTCAACTGATTCAATTGCTACTCCGATTTAGATTCTATGCGATACCTTTTGGTTGAGTACGACTCAATGAGCGGGAGTATGTTGAGAATGTTGAGTTCTATGGAAAACTATAATGCTATGTTTGCGGCAGTTAGGTGTGGAAGTGTATGAAATCTATGTCATAATGAGATTGTACAGGTATGTATGTAGCTGTGATATGAACATTCAAATGTTTGTAATGATCTGCTGAACGACGGACTGGACATGTAAATTGTAGAAAACAGACACAACGCAATATGTTGTTGATTTTCTAGAATAAAGTGGTGTATTCAATATAAAATTGGTGCCGTGACCAGGATTCTGGATAATTGCTGGTGACTGACAATTGATTTCATTGTGAGGAACTGTGCTTTGCATTAAGAAAATGGAACAGATATTTGAGATTGGTGTGAGATTGGGACTCGAAGGTGAAGAATTGAGATTATTCATTAACGAACAACAGAGTATTGAACGGGAGAACCTTGCTAGAGAGCGCGAAGAGAAACAAAAAGAGCGCGAAGAGAAAGAAAAGGAGCGCGAAGAGAAAGAAAAAGATCGCGAAGAGAAGCAAAAAGAGCGTGATCATGAGATAGAAATGAAGAGACTTGAACTGATGGTGAGAGAATCAAACTCTAGTAATGCTTCTTCTGATGTTGTAATTACTAAAAGCAACTCTCCCAAACTGCCCACGTTTGTTGATCACAAAGACGATCTTGACAGTTATTTGAACCGATTCGAACGATTTGCACACTGTAACAATTGGGAAAAATCCAAGTGGTCCACATCACTGAGTGTTTTATTAACTGGCAGAGCTTTGGATGTATATTCGAGATTATCTGAAGAAGTGGCTTCTAATTATGATCGTCTGAAAGAAGCGCTATTGAAGCGATATGAGTTGACCGAATCAGGTTTCAGACATCGATTCAGAAATAGCAAACCATAACAGGGAGAAAGTCCGGAACAATTTATAACACGCCTTCGTAACTACTTGAGTCGTTGGATTGATCTTTCGAATACAAGTCATGACTTTTCAGCTGTTTGTGACTTATTTACCCTAGAGCAATTCATTTCATCCTGCTCTCCTAGTTTAGCTGTATTTTTGAAGGAAAGATCTCCTTCAGGTTTGGATGAGATGGCAAAATTAGCTGATCAGTACTTGCTTGCACATAATCGAAGCTTGACTTCAGGTGATGACGTGAAGAAGACAAACAATTTCAGAGATGACTACAGACGAACTTTCCAACCAAGACATCAGCAGCAGTCCTTCAAAGAAATGGATCGAACTTCTATACATCAAATGAAGATTACAAAGTCAAATGCACTTTCTGTTCCTTTCTTCACTTCTTCACAAATCCGAAAATTGTTACAGGGTGTCTTCGATGAATATCAAGCAAAGAAGAGATTCAGTGAGAACATCAAATGCATGTTATTTATGTTTGCGACGTGGCCATATTTCTAAGTACTGCAACATTGGTAAGAAGTGTGAAAGATGGGGTGCAAGACATCATGTTCTATTATGTGAAACTCTAGCTGCTACTCCTGACACAGTAACAACGTCTTCATCAATGTCATCGCGTACATGTTCTCCGAAAGTTCTATTGCAGACGGCTTCAGTGTATATTGAAGGGATTTCGTCAAAACGTATTCAAGCTCGACTTTTAATTGATGGTGGAAGTCAACGATCTCAAATTCGCACATCTCTAGCAAATTCGATCCAAGCCAGAAAGATTGGTTCCGAGTCATTGCAAATAGAAGGTTTTGGTGAGAATTCCGCGACGTGCAATCTTGATCTTGTAACTGTGAATCTCATCTCAAGAACCGATGATTATATGAGTTCTTTCAAATTACTTTCTACTACTCAACTGTGTTTTCCTTTGGAAATGATTCCCAATGGTCCATGGATTGATGAATTGGAAGAGAGAGGCTTTATTTTGGCAGATGACATTCAGACTTCGTTGCATAGTGACAAAAAACCAATTGATATTGTTCTTGGTGCAGACCAGAAGTGGAAGCTTTTCACTTCGAATATGTTTTCCACTTCACATGGGCTTGTGGCCTCAGAAACGAAGTTCGGATGGGTTCTCCAAGGTCCCATTTCAAATCGCGAACTATCAAATTCGTTATCTTCGTTATCTTCGTTATCAACGACGAGGGCTTTATTCACGGTTGACGTTTCGAAATTCTGGGAATTGGAAACCATGAACATGAATCAGAATGAAATTGACACTTCCCCATGTCTTGAAACATTCCACGGCAACATTGAGCGACATGACGATGGTAGATATGTGGTACCTTTGATGCGGAAAAATACTGAAATTACTCTTGATTCTAACCTTGACATTGCCAAATGTAGATTAAAATGTTTGAAAAAGCGACTTGAGAAAAATCCAAATTTGATGAAATACTATACTAAGGTTTTCGAAGAATACAGAGAAATGGACATTATTGAGAAGGTTCCAGAAACTGAACTCATGAAAGAAGGCAGTGTATTTTATCTTCCTCATCATGCTGTCATAAAGAAAAATAATGAATCAACTAAAGTAAGACCTGTATTTGATGGAAGTGTTAAGGACAGAAATAATGTCTCCTTGAATGACTTGCTTGATGCTGGTCCTTCACTGTTGCCTCAACTGATTCAATTGCTACTCCGATTTAGATTCTATGCGATACCTTTTGGTTAAGTACGACTCAATGGGCGGGAGTATGTTGAGAATGTTGAGTTCTATGGAAAACTATAATGCTATGTTTGCGGCAGTTAGGTGTGGAAGTGTATGAAATCTATGTCATAATGAGATTGTACAGGTATGTATGTAGCTGTGATATGAACATTCAAATGTTTGTAATGATCTGCTGAACGACGGACTGGACATGTAAATTGTAGAAAACAGACACAACGCAATATATTGTTGATTTTCTAGAATAAAGTGGTGTATTCAATACCTGTTCATTGAAGATTTAGGGACCTCAAAGCGTGCATGTCTGCACGGAACACAATAACTTTTTATCAACATTTCTCCACACCTTAATCCAAATAGGTATTGTTCGCAAAATATCTCGGGACCGACCACATCGTCACAAAGAAATGCTCACTTTGAAATATTCCACCGCATGAAAAGTGGCGCAAATTCATTTCAAATTTACGATTTTTGTGTTCAGTAGGAAAGTAAGTTGGAGGATGTCGGTCTTCCTTAGTAAGCTACATTCCAAATAACACAGTATTTTGAACACCGTCCACGCAAATATTCTTTGTCACCATTCTTTATCAAACACTCAAGCCTAGGAGAGAAGATGCAATGAACAAGGAGCAATAGTAAGAGCAAGTATTGACGCAATAAGCACCATGAATTCCCGCAAAAAGACGAGAGGACAAAATATGCTCTTTCATAAGGCGTACCATCTGCTCTTTTTGTATATTAAAATTTGTCTGTCAATGCCAAAATATTGGTGTGGAAATTCACTTTTTTAGCCCGGACTTGCCTATACAAATCTTATTTGTAAATCAACATGCTGTAAACTCTCAAAAAAAGTAATTCATGTGACTATAAAGAAATTATGATGGTTGCTATAATAATAAGTTGGAGCCATAAACGATCCCATGGAAAGAAAACATGATATTAAATGCAGCGTTGAGTTGAACAATTGATTGACTTTTTCAGCAATTGTTCAACATCTGTAATGTTCACCACAGTTATCAGCAGTGGCGGGAGCAGTTAATCGATTCCACTCAATTAATTGTGCGACGCAATCAATCGCGCTATTCTTTATTAACCAGGAATCGCGCGAATTTTTCTCAATGAAATCATTTTTGGGATGACTGCAATGCACGAGTGCTCGTACATGAGATAATGAATGGCTAGACAGAGTTTCCATGCGACGCGATTTTCTCTATGGGAGTTCCCCTACCCAGCAGGAACATATTATCTCATACAATATCATCAAACACGTTCGCATAGGCCAAGTAAACGATTAATACGAATCATACATGCGGTCAAGCATAGTAGGTCCGTATGATATTATATCGCAGTATTGAAATCAATTCTAAAATAATATTTATGACAATGTACGTATTACTGTCCAATTTGCAAAAAATTTTATAATTCCGCTTGAACAGCACGTTGTTTATAATTTAATCCAAAAAGCCTTGCTGTTGTTTATATGGCATTTATTGCCCAAATTTTCACCTACTCAGGCCGCTTCAGGGGTGAAAAGGAGGATATTCTACAAACACTTAAAATTTAAATAGGTTAAATTATGTCCAATTTGCATTTAGCATACACACTAAGGGCCGATTTCACGAAGCGGTATTAGCTTACTCTCGGTAATAACTTGTTGAGAATCAATAAATCTAATCTCATGTGGCTTTCACGATGCGGTGTTAGTTACTACCGGGATCACTTGGAGGAGCAATTTCTTTACGTCCGGTAGTAGCTCTACAAAATCAATATATTTACTACCCAGATTTACTCCCTCAAGAGGGTAGGTATAACTCTGCTAGTGAAGTCAAATGCGATCAGTTTCTTTAGTCGCTGCTCGAGATGGCAGGTTATGTCTTAATGATACGTGCCCTGAGAAGGGAGCGTGTATTCCGAGATCGACATAACCCATTCGATTGTTACGACGAGGAAAATTTCCGTCTGCGCTATAGATTGACGAAATCATGCGCGAACTCATTGATTTCTCAAATCAGGGCAGACATCGCATCTCCTACCCTTCGAAGCTTCGCAGTATCTCCAGAACTGCAAACTTTCATTTTCCTTCGATTCTTGGCCACCGATCAGTTTTACCATGAGGTTGGTGATATTCATGGATTTTCTCCATCCACTGTGTGCAGAATTATTGTGAGGATATCGAATGCGATTGCAGCGTTAAGCTCAACATACATAAAAATGCCAGAATCTCAAGAAGAAGTCGATTCAACAAAGTTGGATTTTTACCGAATTGCAAACTTTCCAGGTGTTCTGGGAGCAATAGATTGTACACATGTTCGTCTACTATTCAACGTTCCTCCAGAAAACGCTGCAATGTATATTAATCGGCATCACTGGTATTCCTTGAATGTTCAGGTTGTATGTGACGCTCGATACCAACATATCAACGAATAACCAACATAGTGGCCAGATGGCAAGGATCCATACATGATTCAAGAATCTGGAACAATGGTCGACTACTTATGGGTTTTGAGAGCAATCAGTATCAAGGATACCTTCTCGGTGATAGTGGATATCCTTGTTCTCCATATCTCCTGACCCCATTACTTCGAGTAAACAACGATGGAGAACGGCGTTATAACCATGCTCATATTCGAACACGCATTACTATTGAAAGGATGTTTGGACAGTGGAAACGTCGATTTCCTATTCTTAAATATGGGTTGCGAATGAAACTTTCGAAAGTACCACATATTATCATTGCAGCTGCTGTACTGCACAACATGGCGATTTAAATTTCGTTGATGATAATGAACAGATTTTAAATGCTTATATAAGTAATGATCATATCTATTGAGGGGATGAAGCACGTGGAAATCTGTTTCGTCGAAGACTCATTGAACAAATGTTTGTTTGACAAAGCCATTGGTAGCGCTACATTAAGTTTCAATATTGTTTACAAACAGTAATCACGCTAAATCAACCGTAGAAACTTTTTTGACCTACACTATAAATTAAATATAAAGACATAATTGCAAACGCAGTCTTTTGAATTACTGTATCATTGTTTGTCAAATATTTTATATTATGGTAAAACATATACGATCGTACGTATATGGGCATTTCCACGAAAATGTCAACTTGAGCATGGTTCATAAAAAGTGCAGTATGTTACTGCAAAGCAGTTCTACTTGGGGTAAAATGCACTGAAATTAACAAATATCAACTTTATTTTTCAAAATTTATCGGTCTTCACATAGAAAATCAAAAATAACATGACATGTACATGTTTTCAACTGAAATGAAAAATGTGAATTAGCTGAAAAATGTGATCGATTATTGAAATTACTGTGAAATATACAAAATTGACTCGGATAAGTTATTTGACGATAGTTATTTGCGAGAAATACTCTATATCAAATTGTGTATGCGTTTCAACAGCTAAAACCTCCGAATAGTATAAGAGAATTACATTTAATTATGTTACATTGAAAATGTCAGATCGTTATCTTCTTTGTCAGATAACTAATTAATTAACTTTCTAATTATCAGAGCTAATTTTGGCGCAATTTCATTCAGTACTTTCAGAGAGCAAGACATCTAAGTTCAAACACTACCAATGTCCGTCAGATCGTTACCGTGGAAATGCCCATATGAAGCTATAAAATTGTAAGGCGTGCATGGAACAGCTAGAAGGGATATTCACTTTTGCTTCAAATTTTTATCGTAATTCTGCAACTCAATTTTGGAAATTATGTATTATGATCGTAGCAGGCTTACGAGCGTAAATATACATATAATTTCAGCCACGCTGTGGAAGTTGGATAAAAATTATTGAATGCAACAAGAATAATATGTATATTTCGTAGTTATACACACTACAACTGTTCACTATTTAGATTTTCAAAACGAAGTCGTTGATTCATCGGAAAACAACTGCTGTATAAAGCCACTCGTATTGCCTCGTCTGTGTTCTGTTGGCGGTACGGCAGCAGTGGTTTTATGTGCTTCTGAGTTCGTTAATTTTTCTAGAGCCTGAAAATAAAATATAATTCAATGATAATTACATACTTTAAGAAAGCGCTGCGTTAAACATCATGACTCACCTCAGCTATTCGTTCCTGGGCAATAGCCTTTCTCCTTTCCACATCGAGCCTCTCTCTTGAAATTGTGAAAAAAATCAAGTATTGTGGGTCGTTTTGCTGAGTTACTCGTACATTTTTGCGACTCTTCCATCAAGGCATTACATTTACAGGTAGGCTTTCTCGCGGCATCGCTTACTGTCCGGTTCTCAATTTCTGAATCATTGTCGCTATCGATATCAACTTTTGATGTACTGGGATGGGTTTGAACAGCATCACCATCGTAACTGCATTCAAGTGGTTCCATTTCTGCGACTATTATCTCAGATATTTGTCCATCAGTGATGGACAAATTTGGGGCCAAATTGACTCCACCTCCAGTCGCATTTGTCTCTCTCTTCATAAGCGCAATATTCTTTTTCGTCTTGGATTTTAAACCTTTCCAAAGAACCTTCATCTGATTGACTGACTTTGCTGAATTATATTTACTGTTGAAAGTAGCTGTTAGGTCACTCCATGCCTTCTGCTTTTTCGCTGAAGTCTTCAAAGTGACATCCTTACTTTCAATAATTCGATTCGATCTTATAAAATCTATTACGAATTCCCTGTGGGCTGTGGTAAAGTTTTCACTTCTTCTTCTCGACATATTTTCGCAGCTTAACTGTTGTAAACTTTGTTGTAAATGATGCGATTCTTAAAGATTTATTCGACGTTAGTGATATTTCATTGGTTAATTATATTAACCAACGAGGATGGTAGATGATTTGCGCCAGGGCATAGTAACTCTAATGACTTGATAATACCGCTGCGTGAAATCGATTTTACTCCGAAGTAGTAGCTACTCCTGTTATTTGTGCTACTACTGGTAGCAGTTAATACCGCTTCATGAAATCGGCCCTAAGAGCATAGCCCGGCGACAACTGCACTCTCATCTACACTACATTCATACAAGGAATCGTAGGCACGACTCGGAATGGCCCGATAGCTTAAAATATCTGGAATGGCTGAACAAACTGATGGATTGCACAACGTACTGCTGTGTGTTTATTTATCCTGGCCTTTCTGTGCGGCTGATAATCATAAAGATTGTAGAGTGATGTTCCAGACATTTTAAGCTAGTTTGGAACATTCTGGGTTGTACGGACGAGTTCTTGTATGGTGAAATGGAGCGTCTACGGCTGCCCAGGAATTTTTGTGCGTAAATTGCTCAGGTTTGAGGACATCTCTCTATCAGATTTGCTAGTTTTTTTACAAACGATGTAAATCTAATGGTTTGATTTCATTTACGCATAATTTTCATTATTTCAAGACTGATAGAAGAAACGGCCAATCCCTACAGTCATATTGGATAAAATATGATTGATAAAGAGCAGAAGAATCAAAACTGGGAAATGAAAATATTAATTACATATTTCATGTTAAGTACATGTTATGATATTTTTGAGTTGGAAAATTTTTTAGATGTTAATTATTATTATAAGTTATGATGCACAAAATTTTTCGATTACCATCCAGTAATCATCTTCAGGTACAAACATTTTTTTTAATGCACGTAATCCAAGTAAGTATATGTGCCTGCAGTAGTATTTCTATGATAGCAGATTTCCAGCAGAATCTTAAAAATGGATTATCAAGACTTTTCGTGTCTTGTTGCGACTTTCTATGTATTTTGATTAATTCAAGCAACTCAAAATAACATTAATTTTCATTTGTTACGTGTATGTATTCGTATATAAAAATCTAATCCCGAATAGTCGAGATCTCGGCACTGTAATCTCGAGATCTCGAACGCCTAAAAATGGTCGAGATCTCGAGATTGAATTCACTCACTTCCTTGGAAGCTCTGATATGTTACAATGGATACAGGCATGCGGGGACATTAGATTAAGCCGATAACAAGAGGCATAGGCAACTAGCTTCTCTTATGGGAATATCCTCTTTAATCGTCCGACACTAAATAATCGTAGACTTTTGATTATTACTGTTATATATTCGTATGAAATGCACAAGACAGGGGAGGTCAAAGATGATATGATCCAAAAGTCAGGGGGAGAGGTCAGTTTGGCGAAGCCAGCGGCGAAAGTCAGTATCAACGGTTGCAAGGTCTGCACAAACGCCGATGGCTGGGCACTAGAGCATATGATCGCTGGTCTGGGTTTAGATAAGATGTACCGATTTCTATAGCAGTAGTTGGCATTTATGACTGAAAAATAGTTTGCATTATTGGCTTGTATCATTTCACTAATGAAAATGAATTGACCATATTCTCGCAATGCATAAAATGAAATCTCCGCGTGAAGCTGATTAACACGATGCAACAGCGTTTGTCGTTCAATATGACCAGTAGATTGATTCATAAGATTCTGTTTAGCAAGTAATTCTAGTGACTATATTTTGGATTTAATCCGGTGTACGTAATGAATCTCATTCGTCGATAAATTGAAGTTCAATTACATTGAATTGGCTCCAGTTTTATTATTTAGCTGACTTCAAAAGTAGCATGCGTTGTCATCAAGAACATATTGTATATGGTGTATCAGTGAATCAATACCAGTAGTTTAATTGAAGTTGATTGATTTCTTGGGTGGACGAGCTTCAGGAGCGTGCCTCGTCGTGAATTTCCGGAAGTGACGTGTCATTAGTCCAGGTATTTATTTCATGTTATAAATTGTTTTCATTTTGTTATGATTCAAGTTATTTCATGAAAAAAATTTCGACGACACAAAAGTTGATCATTTAATTCAAAATATATTTCGTAGGTTTGATCTTGTCAATTGAGCTAGAAAGAAATCCAACATAAACTCGGATTCCTAGAAATCAAATGCTATCTGAATCATCTGAATTCATAATAGCACAAACTATTAATGTCATTAACATAATTTTGTACCCGACGCACACATGTTCTCGACCGCATAGATATTAGGGAGTCAAGCGGTTAACCGGTTAACCGGTTAATTAAATTTAACCGGTTAAAAAATAATTGATCGGTTAACCGACGCTTTCCCAACTTTTCTGCTACATTGCAACTACCGCCAAAACATGAGTGGAAGGTTCGCCAAAACATGAGTGGAACTTGCGAGTCACAAATGGTGGATCCGGGAAATGATTCGCCAAAGAAGGAAGTTAAGCAAATTAACTATGCTTTTGAGTTCATCTGGATCAAAAAAAAAACTCAAGCCGCTCATTGGAAGAGGAGTTTGCTCTTTACGATTTAGATCCATCTACCAGTCCTGATTTGTCCTGCTGGTGGAAGACAAATGAAAATCGTTTCCCAAGAATAGCAAAGCTTGCTAAATTATACCTACAAATACCAGCAACTTCAGCAAGCTCTGAGCGCCTTTTTAGCTTAATGGGAAACATTTACAATGAAAAACGGATGAACTTGAGACTCGAAACAGCAGAAGCCATCGTTTTTCTGCATCACAATAACTCTACCTGATTTCTTCGTTTTCCCAGACAATTTGTTTTGATAAAATACTCTTATACGTATATTTTGTTGTTACAATAGTTGATATCTGATCATCCAAGATCCATTCCATTATGATAACAAGGAAGTTTTTAATTCCAGATAAGATTGATGTTTTGATTAGCAATAGAGAATAATGATATAGCCTACCGGGTATATTGTTACTTGTGATGTGTTACCTAACCACATCAATTGTGATAAGTCTTGGCTCATTATGAGTAATTTAAAAGTAGAGGAATATCAAGTGATCTTGTATAAAAAGTAATTCTAATTGATATCAGTCTTCTACACATGACCATCTACAGGGAATTCAACATATTAATATTGATGTATCAATAATAACATAAATATATTAGTAACCTAAAGATAGCTTTGTGTAGCCGTTGTTTTATATTATCTGGTCACATCCTATATAAGTTGTGAATTACCATACTGGTACCTCACATTGAATGTTTTGTACAGATTTTATGGTAAAATATACATTATTATTATTATTAGTGGATTTAGATTTTATAATTTGTTATTTTGAATAATTAACATGGAATTAGGCACATTCCGTGAAATTGATTTTAGGTTCAAGTTAGCTAGACGGAATAAACTCAAATATTCACGAGGGTATACTAAAACATAACAGTATTCTTGAAAATAAATTATTAAGGAAGTAGACCTACAAGCAATCAGTAGAAAATGTTTATGTCCATAAAGTAAGCGAGCTTACTCAACTGGTATAACAGGCAAACATGCATATACTCATACACTATACTCAGTGCGACTATATAAGCCTTGTATAGTCACATGGAATTGAAAAACATCTATTACTAGTATTACATCGGTTAACCGGTTAACCGGTTAATTTCTCGTCGGTTAACCGGTTAATTTATAATTAACCGCTTGACTCCCTAATAGATATGGAAAGCTTTGTCGGATTTATCGGACCTTCTGTCGGATGCTTTTATGACTTCTTCCGAAATATCAGAGCGTTAAACCATGACAAGCTTCATTTCATTTGGTTCGATGATTTTCTGTTAAACTAAAAATATTTATACTTTTAGATGTAGTTCGGTCAATTTTATAGACGAATTTTATCTCTGAATGCTTAAAAGTATTAAAGTATTCAACCACTACGGCGATTTCCTGTCACTTTCCAACTTATCTGCTAGCGAGCAAGTCTGTAAATTCATATCAAAGATTCATGATGACGTCACAGCTGCCAATTCACCCTTATACTGTATACTCTGTAAATGAGAAATAGAACGCCGCTCAAGAGACAGGAGGTTCGCTGTGTTTGGCTGATATAGGATTACTGTAGCATGCAAGCAAACAAATCTCTGCGAATCTCTAAATGGACCAAAAGTAACTGCAGACCGGACATAAAAAAACGGACCACCTATATATGTTCAATAGTTCTTTTCAAACTTCTTCGACATTTCTTCTCTTTGCCCCTAAAGTACACAAGCAACCTGCAAGGTGAACAAAGATTCAAAACAAAAACAATTAGTTAAGTCATGCCCTTGTTCTCTCACAGTGACTCCAGATTGTTTACCATATATACTTGTGTACTTTTTCATGATTTTGTGATAACTTTACGATATCACCAATTTTTTTCCTTGTTCACCGATTTTGATGACCAGTATATCAAAAGAGAGCTCAGAAAATGTTTGTTCTCCCCGTGCCTGATTCGTCATCATGTTCACATGCCTTCTTACTAAAAAATTGCAATTCGTGAATTGAATGATTTTCATATTTTGAGCACTACTTAGCAAATACATCAACGGATGCAAGTCTATCGCTCATTTTAAAGCTGAGAATACAAGCTTTCGAATGATGTGCGACACGATTGGAAATATGAGTTTGGATATGAGTTTCAGCGAATTTAGATGGTCCGTTTTTTATGATTAGCCCTGAAGATTATTATTTAAAATATCAATATTACAATCTAATGCAATATTAATAAACATAAGTTTGAAGCACCTGTGGCATTTTTACGAAAAGTTCTGGTAGTCATCGAACTGCAGATTTTGTTCGTATGGGCATTAAGTTATCAAATCCCCATACCAAGAAACGTCAAGAGCGTGGCTGTGGTACCGAATAATCGGCGGAAGAATGTGATTGCTAATAAATGCATTACATGACAGGGACTCAATTTGCCTCGTGTCTGACAGTGTCTAATTTAATTTCGGAATTCCGTCTCTATACATACTGTATGTGACAGCAGAAATATTTCAATTCCGATGAATCAGCATGAACAATCCTTATTTGCGTAAATATGATAAGAATGATTGATGTTTCCTCAAATTTCATAGGCCTTCTCCAATATTTCAAGTGAAAAGGATTCTGTTGATCTGAGTTCTAAATAGCAAGCTAGATCTAATACAAGCTCAGGAGATTAGTTAAATTACTGTATTCTTGACGAAAACCGGATGGAATAGCTGGTAGTAAGTACTCGTAGATAGAATCTGCCACTTAAACATTGATCCCAAAACAACCTGAGAGTGTAATACCAATAATGATGGACGTGGACTATTATGGTTTTTACTAAGCTGAGCAATGGGAGCTGGGACATTGCCATAAAGAATAATCCTACTTATTGAACATAACTTTGTTTGAAGCAGTTGTGCCGATTAATGATTTTGAGAAATAATAGTGTGGAGAACATCAAGCGAAATTTATTGAAGAAAATTGAAGTAAGTCAAATTAATTAAAATCTCGACAAGTTTCGGCTGGTCCTTACGAGAGGGACCCCGCAAGTTATTTGGACACGACATATCCATCAACGTGAATAATATTTGTTTCAGATACTTGGCCACACCTTTTATTCTACTATTTTTTTCTTTTTTAGCGAAAAACGCCTCAAAATAGGTAACAAAATTTAAATGTAGGCCCTAAGTAATGTAAAATTTACAGATATGTATCACTACATCATCATCATCATCAGGTCAACCCCTCTCTCTTCAGCGTCCACAAAACTTTGTCTTTAGACATGCGGCTCCATGTGCGTCCGATGTTGCGTTCTAGATCATCGCGCCATCTTGATTTTTGTCGTCCACGTGATCTTTTGTAGTTGCGCGTAGTCCATTCTGTAACCCGTGTTGTCCATCGGCTGTCACTTCATCGCGCCACATGTCCAGCCTATCGATGTTTACTCTCCCGAATACACTGGATGATGTCCGTGACCCCTGTCTGCTGACGGATCCAAGTGGCTCTCTTCCTGTCACGAAGTGTAGCCTAATGCCATCATTATACGCTCCATTTACCGTTGCGTTGTGACGAGCTTCTCCAATTGTATATCATTTCGCGACTATGTTTCGCTGCCGTATGTCATTGTAGGAAGGATGCATTCGTTGAACACCTTTTTCTTTAATTTCATGGGAACTTTCTTATCTTGCATGATATCGCCAAATTCCACCTAAGAGTCATCCTTCGCCGCAATGCCATCAACTGGTTGTTATCTTTAGTCTACATCTGGCCAAGGTATGCATAGTTGTTGACTTCTTCAATCTTACGGAATTATTATAAATGATCTTCGTCTCGGCAATATTCAGTTTTAGTCCGACTGGCTGGCTATTGTCGCGGATCCTCAGAAACTCTCCATCAAAATTGATACCTTTGCCCACCCAGCTGATCATATGGATTACTGCATCTTGCAGACATGAGGTGAAGAGTCGGGGAAACATTATCACCTTGTCTGGCACCTCGACCTAGGTTGAACTTTCTAATGTTAGTGTGGGGTCGTAGGGAGGCAGTTGCTTCGTCGCAGAGGTTTTTCAGAATGTCAAGGTAAGCATCTTCAACTCCGTGATTCATCAGTGCTGTGAATAGGGGTCCGAACTCGATGCTGTCGAAGGCTGTCTCGTAGTCGACAAACGCGAAACAGAGGGGAATGTTGTATTCCGTCGCCTTCTCTTGCAATTGGTTGATGACTTGAAGATGGTCAAATGGTTGAAAACCCTGACCTGAACCCTGCTTGCTCTCTTGGTTGACAGTAGTCGAGCGTAACGATCATTCGCTGTAGAAGTACACTAGAAAATACCTTGCATATGATGGGTAGTTAACTGATTGGCCTGTAGTTTCTGATGTTATTTCTGATGCCCTTCTTGTATAGTAGTATGATTACTGCATTCTTCCAAGATTTTGGGACTCGATGTTGTTTTAAGCATTCATTGTAGAATTCGGTAAGTATTTCTATTATCACTTCTCCATCATCCTGGAGAATGCTGGCCGAGATGTTGTCTTCCCCCGGTGTTTTGCTGCGGTTTAGCTTTTTGATGGATGATCTTACTTCTGATGTTAGGACGGCCGGGATAATAGCAGCAGAAGTAGGACTTTTCGGTGGTTGATGTACACTTTGTCGTGTCGCGTCGGGAGGCGATTGTCTTGACTTGTACAGATCTTCGTAGAATTCGACGCACCGTTCTATAATCCGCTCGTTGTTATAGATGAGCGTCCCACCCTCTTCTTCTAATAAACTGAATTGACTTTTTCTTAGGCACTGGTCCCGTCTGGCTTTTATAGTTTTCGATTGCTTCCAAGATGTGTTTCTCATTGAAACTTTTGATATCGTCTGCCATTTTCTGTCTGAGAGTTTTACAGGTCTGTGCATATTCGATGTTTTCTCTTATGGAGCTCTCTTGTGTTTCTCTTCATCTGCCTTCTCTCATTTTTCAGATGTTTGGTAGCCACTGACAGTTTATCAAACTTCTTCTTGTGCTGGCCTGCGGTAGCTATGACAGCATCGTGGTCGTGGATGATCGTGATAATATCATTCTCATTTTCATTCAAGCTCCCTTCTTGTATGGAGACCACGGCGGAAAATCTGTTAAGAAGTTCCATCTGGAATTCAGTTCTCTGGTGCTACAATTCATTTTCACAGACTTTGCCGAGTGGGAGACCATCCTAACTCTTTCAAATGTAGTGTTTATCCTAATCTTGCCTCGTAACATCCTGTGGTCGCTTCCTTTGTTGAACTTATCGCTGACTGACACGTCTGAGGAGATATCCACCTTGTTCGACATTGTATAATCGATCTCATTCCTTGCTTCTGCATTTGGTGATATCCAGGTCAAGCCACGTGTCGCGGCTTCTTGAAGAACGTGTTGAGGATCTTGAAGTTATGTTCGCTCTGCAAAATTAGCCAGCATATCTTCTCTAGCATTCCTGTAGCCAAAACCTAAATTTCCGGTGGATGATTCCACGGTCGGGGTTCGCCCGAAACGACCTTGGCGTTGAAGTTCCCATCACAACCTTGTAGTGTGACTTGCTTAACAAGTCGACTATTACTAATAATTTAGTTGACTACATATTATTATTGACATTATTAGTAATGTCATCGATATCGTCATATGCCTTTTCTACATCTTCATCTGAATAGTTGCTGATGGGTAGAAATGCTTGAATGCATGTTACCCAACAGCATGCCCATGCATACTGCAACAGGGCTTCCCTCGTAAAAGAAAGATGAGAGGCAATTGATGTGCACAGGCGAGTGGAAAACTAGCAACAATAAGTATGGATCAAAACATTAGATACGCGAGGTGATGATAGAGAATAAAGCAGATAAATCGCAGATTGGAATTATCTAGGAAGAGATGCGTTGAATGGATGAATAGCTCTTGGGTAATATTACGTCGATGATAACAAATTGCTGAACGCGCGAGACGAGGAAGAGCTCAACCTCCTGTCCGCGCGCTCACCTGCGAATGACATGCAACACACAAATCATCATCACCAGCATATCCACAGGGTACTGGGAGGGCCGAATCAGCCCTCCGAAAATCATCAGCCCGTCAAGAAAAGAAGGAGGAGTGGAATTGGATAGAATAACTGAAGCTATCCTATTACACAAGAACACAACGTTATGCGATGACTGCGTCCCATCAATCATGATATTCGGACTTCCGGTGCGAGACACATTGCCAACTCACAGAAGAAACTTCATGCCAGTGTAGCAAAGGAAGACTGAGGAAATGGAGAAGCCGGTACGTTTGATTCACAAGAGAATAAAAAGAGCCCACAATAAATCGGACCATTTCCTGCCAAACCTTTAGTTTGTTCATGCTATGATAATTTGAAATCCGTTGTCCAAGAAATGGGAGCGAGATGGAATAATTGTGGAGAAGATGAATAAACGCGATTACTTAATCAAAGTGAGAAGTGGTAGCGTTTTGAGAATGAAAAGTCGATTTCTTCGCCAATGCGCTGCTGTGAATCCGAACAATAGTGGACACAGACATCCATCCTGCTACCGGTTTATTGATGCAGCGGTTCATAGTTGATAGTAGCAGCGACCCATAATTGTCCCACTATAGAACAAATTGGTCTTGAGAATACGGTCCCTTAAGGTGGAATGTACCAGGCTGAATCATATGATACCAGTAGTTGCTCTGAATCGGCGCTTTTTTT